>VDFB02103161.1:0-31339 GCA_007258455.2 Sequoia sempervirens
CTCTCTCTTCAAGTAGTTTTTATTGCTAAGGTGGATCACTCCTTTCTTCAAAGGCCATACACTTATGATTGGGTCAATTGTTCTTTTCTTTAGAAAATTCCTATTTCCTTTTTGATAGGTTAATTATGATTTGATTAGATGGGTTATGAAGCACTTATTTCAAACTAATATCTTTTTGAAAGAAGCATATTGGCACGAAATTAAATATGATTTGTATTCCAATGTAAAAACTACAAAGAATGGAAACAATTCTTTCAACACATAAACTATTATGTAGTAGTCAATTAAAATTAAAAAAGCTTACTCTATATTAGTTAGGAAACACAACTAAGAAAATGATCTAAAGTGACTTATTTATCCTAGAGGAACTAAGTATATAGTATACAAAGAAAACCAACAAACCCACAACTACCCCTATTTTGAAGGAGTTTATTTTTCTCCCCTTCCTGTTCTCGCTAATACTATCTAATTATTTTAAAGAGATGAAGGGTCATAACACAACTTTATTCAACCCATTAAATAGCTTGGTTAATGAAACTTTACAAAAGAAACAAAACAATTGCTACATTTGGCATTTCATGTTGAATGAAGAGTGGTGACAATAATCTACTTATAGTTTAATAAAACACTATTATAGTTTTACCAACATATACTATTGTATGCTTGCATGGTTTCTTAGTTAATATATGGGGAGATAGAGATATATGGGGAGAGAAAGAGAGAGAGATAGAGATATATGGGAAGAGAAAGAGAGATGGGGATATATGGGAAGAGAAAGGAAGAGAGGTGGAGATAGAGAGTCAATGGATAGGGGGGATAGGGAGGGAGAGATGGTGAGAGATAGAGAGGGGGAGATAGAGTGGGGGAGGGAGAGAAAGGGATATAGATAGAAAGAGATAGAGAGAGGAGTGAGAAGGAGATAAAAATAGAAATATAGATAGAGATATAGAGTAGGAGAGATGGAGGGAGAGATGGAGTGAATGAGAGAGAAAGGGGGGAGAGGGAGAGATAGCTCAGTAAATAGAGGGGGAAGAGGGAGTGACATAGATAGTGGGAGATATAGAGATATAGAGAGCAACAAGGAGAGATATATCAATCACCCTCCCTATATCTCTATCTATTCATCCTTATCTCTTTATCTCTCTACTCCTCTCTATCTCTTTGTCTCCCTTTCTATTTGTATGTTTGTCATTATATCCCTCTCTCTCTATATTTTCTTCCCTATATTTATCTTTGTCTCCTTAAGTGTGCAATGGGTACATTGAAGAGGTCTTAAAGGAGAATTATCATACCTTTAATCAAATGGCATGCTACCTTCATCATAACTCCCCAAGGACACATACCATCCTTGGATTGTTGACATGAAACAACCAATCAAAATTTAGTTTCTCTCTCTCATATTAATATATATTACTATTATATTAAATATATATTATATTAATTATATTTTGTATTATATAAAAATATACTTATTATTAATTATTAATTATAATAATTTCATACATATTTAATAATTGTTAAAGAATATAATATCTAATTATGATAAGTTGAATAATTATATTATTTATTATGTAAAATATAGCCAATATATACTTAACTATATAGTAGAATATTAAACCCAGCTAAAATGGCACCAAAATTTTAAACTTTAATTACCATACTATAAAACCTAACGAAAACTAGGTTGTAGCTCATCAAATTCGGAGAAGCAAAGGTCAATACTAGCACCGAGAAGAGTTTGGAGTAGTGAAAAACAAGTTCAATGCCGCCACGCAATGAAGAGTTTGGAGTAGTGAAAACAAGGTCAAATGCCAACAATTTCAAGGAAGAGTTTGGAGTAGTGAAACAAGGTCAATTCCAAAGATCGAGGAAGAGTTTAGAGTTAAAACAAGGTCAATACCAGTGCCAACGAAGAGTTTGGAGTAGTGAAAACAAGGTCAATATCAGTGCTAATGAAGAGTTTGGAGGAGTGAAAACAAGTTCAATACGAGTGCTGAGGAAGAGTTTGGAGTTAAAACAAGGTCAATACCACGAATAAGAGTTTGGAGGAGTGAAACAAGGTCAATATCATTTGAGGAAGAGCTTGGAGGAGTGAAAACAAGGTCAATACCAGTGCTGAGGACGAGGTTGAGGGAACTTAGGGAAAATTGATGACCAAGGGGCAATGAGTACTGTAAGTTTGGCACCCCCATTCTCTTTAACCTTCAATTTTCATGCCTAGTTTCCAAAGATCTTCTCGTACATTGGCACCCCCATTCTCGTAAAATGGTATAAGATAAGACAGAAAAAATAAAATAGCTTAGTCTTTCACATTTTTATCCACCAGCCTCAAGTCTTGGAAAAACTCCCATAATCTACCCACATCTTGGTTGAGGTCTAGGATTTCATCACACATAGCCTTCATCGCAGGAGTCTGAAGCAATTGTAGACTTAGCCCAATTATATGCTAGGCTAAAGTAGATCTAATGAATGGAAATAGAGGCATACAATTCTTCTTTAACACCTCCACCACAAACATATGCAAGGTGTTGGGTTGTTTTTACTAGCGTGTTGATCTTCTAATCTACCCATCGAATTGCCGGACCTAATAAAAGCCCAAGGACCCAGACCAATTGATGAGGACTTGAAAGACTTCCCACACTTTGGGCTCGCAAGACTCCTCGGAGGGATCCCTTAATGCGTTTACAACCTTTGCACCAGCATCATAAAAAACATTAACAACAATAGATAATCTCATTTAATAGCTCAACATAATAAGATAATACCGAATAGAATTGGTTGTTTATCAATAATATCAATTATTTGGAGCATGAGATAACTCCAACAGCATTTCACAGTATAAGATAGTCATTGATTTGCAATTTGTAGCAAGCTCTAGGTAAAGGCAAACAAATACTAAACCATATGAATAAGTAAAACTTAGATCAATGCCATATATCCATTTGAGGAGTCAAATTTATAAACATCTAAGGGTTTATGATGCATTTTAACACATAACATATAAGATCCTTTGGATACCATTGTTTTACAATCTCATCAAGGTACCGTAAACCAAATACTACTTTATCAAACTCTTATACATGACATATCCAATCTACACCTTATCCTAAGCATTTTAATTAATTCCTTGAATTAAACCTAAAACAAGAATCATACACACCACAACAGTGAGATGAACGAAACAACCCTTGATCATTTTATTCAAAATTTATATATGCTTGTACAATGGAGAGACATGAGTTTGAATTAATCATATCAATTCAAATGCCAGTACTGTCATAAAACATCAAATCCCCATGAATTCAAAACCTACTACAAAATGACTTAAAACCTAAATTGCATTTTCCCTAAACCACTGACCTTACAATTTTCCATAACTTCATCTAGACTCAATTAAAATAAATATCTAACTTGCTAACTTGTACTTTCCGGGTTTCGAAATCCTTCTTATAGAAAAGAAGGAGAAAACAAGCATCTAGACGTGTAAAAGCACATGTGTCACCACCAATTGACCACCTTGTGATATACCCAAATATTTGTTACAACAACAATCTCCCTAGAGAATCTTCTTGTTCATCGTGCCCACTGAGAATGGTTGATGCAGCAACAAAAAACTTCAAGAATTTGTGCCTAGACTGTCACCAAAAAAAAAAATTGGAATCTATTGTAACTGCAACAACTAATTTTTCAATTGTTAGCAGCCTACTACATTTCACTCTTCCTCAGTTAAATATATATTTACCCATTTCTGGTACTCTTCATCAGTTGGACAATCAAAATTGATCACTTCATTCACCTTGACACTATAAGATTTGTACTTAACTACCACCTGATTCACTTCTCTTTCAAAAGACTCTAAGAATGAACTGGTGCTAATGATTTTGTCCATACAACTCACCGACAAATCATAATCTGAGTTACCCTATTTTTGAGGGTTTTGTAGTCGAAACATGATATAAAGGGGCTCTTACACTTTTTGTGATTACTACAGTTTGTGTAAGAGGCCCCATGGATACTGTTGTAATTGTAGGATGCATGAATAGGCGTAGGATGAGAAATAAAGAAGGTATAGCTATTGTCCTCAATAGTTTTGTGAAGAAAAGCATGTTAAATGAGAGGTTCAAGCCTAGGTTTCAACAAAACATGTATGGGAGATATGATTTTATGAATTTTTATCCATGTGCAAACCTAATGGGTTGTTTATGAACACTAAATATAAATGATATACATGCACACACACACACATGTATGTATGTATGTATGTATGTATATGTATTTTTAAATGTAAATGCAAATGCAATTACTAGATGCTCTCCTAGAACAATAAATGCAACATATCATTAAAGAAATCTATTTCTATGTATATAAATATGTATTCTAAATGCAAGTGTAAATGAAAAGAGCATATGGTTTTGTAGTGATATAGATACAACATATCCATAAATTAATGTAATTGAAATTCTAAAGTCTTCAACACATATAATATGAAATCGATCAAACTATTAAACTGCATGAGAAATAAATGAGAATAATAAATGCATATGTATGTGTATTTTTAAATGTAAGTGTAAAATAAATAAGAATAATGAAAATTATAAAAGTATACAAGGAAAGGTCTCCTCCCTTCTTGGTAGTGATAACCTCCTCCACACACAACCCTTAAAAATTATGAATAGAGGAATATAATCTTTGAAGAACTCAAAGTTGATTCTCTCCTACCCGATGCAATTAGTCATTTTATCCTTACAAACATTTATAGTGATTACTAGAGGCACATAGACCAATTCTTCATAATAGAAGAATTTGATCATATTTTTCCAATGATGGCATTATGAGAAAACCTTAGGTGAAATGAATAATTCCTAGCTAAATCATTTAAAACATGTCCAACCATATAACAAAAGACCACTACTATGTGTACCTAGATACCATGGAGAAAGGCTCTTTGGGCTCTTTCATCAATCATCCTACCTTAAAACATACCAAAAGTCTCCTAGCAATTAGACATAGGAAGATTTAAGATGACTTAAAAAAAATTTATTTCCAAAGCATAAACTTATGATGACCTAACCAGGCCTAGTACACACTCCCTCCTCATTAACCAATTAGACATATGGAAATTAAATGTAAATTTCCTGCTATTTTTAGTCATGTAGGTGTCCAATAAACCACTTGGTGTTGTTTCCCTTCAAGTTTATTTACTTGAATGAAGAGAAAAAGTCCTTTGATTACAATTAGAGAATACATTTGAGGCCTTGGTTGTGTAACTGGTGGACCATAGTCACATTTTTAACACTTGTTACAAAGTTTGGGGAGTTAAAACATAAGTATATTTGATTTGTGATGGACACATTTGGACAAGAGTAACAATAACTTCAATCTATCAAGACTTGATTACCTTATAACCTCGCGGAAATTCTAGCGATGAAATGATAGATTAATCATAATGTCACCTGGGATCACATCACCATGAAAGAACTTCATCCAACATCCTTATGAGTGCAAGTACCACCAACAGGTATTTTTCAGGATCCCAGACTTCTAGTGAGGGAAATTTAGAAGAGAAGAGGAAAGCCAGACATGTAGTATGTCTAAAAAAGGGAGATCAACTCGAGGTCAAAAGATTAGAAGAAAAATTCATAAACGCATGGAATTTTTTCTTGCTGAAGGGGGGTCATGTTCTTATGATGATGAGAGCATAGGTGACGTCGATGTACCCTTGAGGTACAAACATCTACAGAAACAATGGGTACCCAAGGAACTTCCTCCAATAAACACTAATTTTTGTGTCAATGAGAGGATATATCGCATAGCACCATCATCATTACATAGTTTGGGCCTATTTTGCATGGATGACATAAAGGTCTGTTATGAAAAAGTTACTAAATTGATGGAGTATGTCGGACCCTATTATAGTTACAAATATTGGATGCAATTGGTTCGATATACACAAAGTATGCATAGGTATGCACTGTCAGCAAATTATATACAACTAAAAGATAAGGATCAAAATAAAGGAGTGGCTATGTACATTAATGGAAGGCCAAAAGCATCAGAGAATATTTTAGGGTTTATAAATAGTACATGACTTGGGTCAACAAATAAGCAACCCAATTGCATATTCGAGGCACACGAGGGAAACTGTGTATTCGTATGTGTGATAAAATCAATAACTGCAGGGGAAGAGTTGCTAATCGATTACAATTTGAATCACTTAGTTACAAACACATTTACTATGGGGGTGGTATGTACTATTTACCATTTTACCCAACCTCCAATTAATGACTCCAATATACCATTTTATTCTTATGTTTTTTTTCGTAAGTCTATTGGTTTCATTTCGGTAATGTTTTTTTATATTTAATTTTTTTCACAGTGGGACATTGATCATACAGAGAAGGCTCTAGCCCAGAGCACAGATCGCGATGTATCTTTAGGTGCTTCTACCCGACAAGTTTACCACATTGTAATTGTACAAATTAGATATGAGAAATTTTTTTTATTATTATGTTTTTTTCATAAGTTTATTGGGTTAATTTTGATAATGTTTTTAATATTCTTGTTGCAGTCGATTGATTGGGGAAAGGCACCAATAGTAGATGAGAGAATCCATGGTGAGGTGTAGTCAATATTTTGTGATGATGACATCACTTATTCAGCAAACCCTCTCGATATCATAAGGAAGATCCCAAAAAAATGCAATGAAGAAATCGTTAAGTTGATATTCATAGTGTCTCAAATAAATGAGATAAGAGAGAGGGTTAAAATATTTTTTGAGAGATTACAAAACTTGCAAGTAATCTTTCATGAGGTCTTTAATTATTACATAATTTCATTCATGGTTTTATATTTTGTACTCTTTTATGTCATGAACTAAAATATGTGTTGTTTTTACAGGGTTATTTGCCTCCTCATGATGCTCCTGGCCATGATTAGGGTACTATAAGTGCTGCCTAAGGAGTAGGGGTTGGTACAAGTGTCCATCCTAATCTTCCTGCACATACATCACATCATTTGACCCCATCATCCATGCCTATATTGTCATCTAAAATGTCAGCAACACATACCATGCAAGCATCTGTTAATGCACCCTCTAGCAGCGAACACATGCCACAACATGCATTAGGACATGTACCTAGGGATGCAGATGCCACTAGTACTAGTGATGTTTTAGCAGCATTTCCTGGATCTTCCCATATTACTAGTATGGGAACATTTCTGATCACACTTGTGGTGACTGAGGATTTTGTTCCCATAAAGATAGAGAAGGTCCCAGGTACTTTAAAATGTTTTAATTATTATTATATATAATCCAATTGAAATTTACTTATTGATCACTCTTTTTAGACTATTGATCCCATGATCATTTTGTAGGAAATGATGTTTTTTATAAACATCTAAGTGATATTACATTGGAGCTCTTTGGGCCCACCATACGTACATGGTGGAATGCCCAAAATCAAGATTTAAAAGATGAGCTCATTAACCGTTTAGTTGTGTTGTTCGGTGATAAAACATTCAACCAAACCAAGGTCCTTAGAAAGTTGGTACCTACCTAAAGTATGTGAGGGACCAATATAGGTCACATTTAGAGAAGAAAAAAAAGTACGAGCGTCCCCCCATGATTCTGGAGAGGGAGTGGAAGGACCTAGTGTTGGATGGAAAAGAGAAGGCTGAAAAGAAAAAAGGAAAGACACCACCGGGCCAAGGAAGGTATGTGATACTATCAAAAATGTAATTATATACTGATTACTCTTTCTTTTTACATAATCTAATGTATTTCAAACTTTTCATAGGCTGATCGACATACCGGCAAGCAACAAAGGCAAGACTAGAAAAACAAGCATCACAAACTTGGCTCTGGTGGTTATATGAAATTAGCCGCATCTAATTGTAAGTATATCAATAAATGAAATATAGTATCCAAATAATAAATTGAAAACAATTTTGGTTTTATCACACCATAGAAGCAAAATTCATGATCTTATGCAAAAATGTAGGGCTCTGAATTCAACAGAGTTTGCATAGAACATGACCTGAAGATTTCCTTCTAGCAAGGCTATGGAGTCGTGGCTGAATGCCTAAGATTCTTGACTGGGAAAACACAACCTTCCACTACATCTGACACACAAGTAAATAAAATCAATAAAGTTTATTTAAAATTGAATACTTGTGTAATCTATTCAATATTAATTTCCACCATAAAGTAATTACATTCCTATTTGTTTTAAACATTCAAACAATGACAATACTGCACATGACATTGGAATGTAGCTTGGTGAGGGTGGAGCACAACCTACAGATGAAGGTCATGGTGTGCATCCTAGTACTTTAGAACATGTAGAGCATGATCAACATGTTGAGCATGATCGGGCTAGAGAATATCAGGAACATGATGTGGCCCCATTAGGTAAAGAGGACCACTCTAAAGTTCTTTTGAACATATTTAATTGCAATTGGTGTATTAATTAATATAACCTTTCGTGTTTCAACTTTAGAGCATGTAGAGTGTGATCAATGTGTTGAGCATGATCAGGCTAGAGAAAATCAGGAACATGATGTGGCCCCATCAGGTAAAGAGGACCACTCTCATGTTATCTTAAACATATTTAATTTCAATTGGTGTATTAATTAATGTAACCTTTCGTGTTTCAACTATAAATCAAGATTTAGAGAGTGTTTAGCATGTTGAGCATGAGTCTATAACAAAAGTTCAGGAACATGATGTGGACCCATCAGGTAAAGAGAACTACTCTAATGTTCTTTTAATTAATGAAATACTTGTAACAATAATAATAAAACATATCAGTTTAACATTTCTTTCTTATTGCGGTAGGACCCCCCTTACAGTGACGTCCACATCATGAGAAGACGACTAGGTGTACATTAAGATCATGAGCAGAGGGTAGAACAACTAAAGGGGGGATAGATATTGATTTGGAAAATGATACTCCACTTCATATTTTTGTAGCTTTAAAAAACATACAAAAAAAAAGTGATTGTAATCATATCATGACAACCATATTTTTGATAATATGTAAAAACTAAAAGAATGGATATTATATGTTAATGAATGAATGTGAATATGTTAATTAATGAATTTTATATGTTAATGAATGAATGTTATATGTTATTAATGGATGAATGAATGATTAATGTTATATGATTGGGTATGGGGAATTGAGAGTGATGTGAAGGGGGGGAGGGGCCAAATGAGCTTCCACCATCACGTGGTTGGCCCTATTAAGTAGAGAATAATAAACTATTCTTGAAACAAAGAGAATCTCAATAAGGTAATGCACTTTTCAATATAAGAAATGCATCATTTGAAGCATCAAACCAATATGCAAAGATGGAATGTGCAATAAAAATTGGTCTCGAATTCAATCTGAATATAAGTACATTATACACAAGAAGATGGAGAATATGAACTACAGAATGGTGAAGGCAATTTGGGCCAAGCTAAGCACAATGATTCTCTAAAAAATTTCAATAACAGTGACATGGAAGATTGCATGAATGTCTTCAAGAAGAATTTGATGAATTCAAAGAAAAATTGGGTGTTTGATAGAGGAAAGTATGGACCTTTCTTTTGGGTGGCCTTGAGCCATCATTTTCTGAAATTAAATCTAATTTTTTTTCCAAAGGAATACAAAGGATTAATGGTTTCCAGTGCATGGATGACTCTTGAAAATCCTCTCAAAAATTTCTATTCCATGCACAGTAGTTTAGGAAATAAAAGGAACAGGAATTTCCAGTACATGGACAATCTTGATATTCCTTCTTTTAAAATAAATATTTCCATGTACAGTAGTATAGGGTCATGTTCATCTCCATTTCCATTCATTCCATCTTGCTCATTGGTCCATTACCTTGAGTTTGGTTTGCTCACCTAGAAATATGGATCCTTGCAATGATCTCACAATCATTCATCCCCAGACGGAGCCACTATTAGAACTATAAAATTTTGAAAATTTCATGGCTACACATACTCATTAGTTCCCAAAAATTCCCATACCATAAGCACAAGAATCCTCTCTTCATGAAATTTTTGCCTATATTTTGTCATGTGATCCCATAGAATTCATCTAACCCTGAGCATTTCAATGTATAATTCATATCGGCAAGAGATGGTGAGGGTCTACCCGATCCATAAAGCGTTTTATATTAACATATATTTTTTGCAGTCTATCAGCAAGAGTTTGGGAATGTCATACTGATATGATTTCATCTGAAGACACATATCGGCAGGACACAATTCATTGTCTCAATGACCAAAGGATCCTACCGGTGAGAAAATCTTCATCAATATAAGTCATAACGAGCACATGTGTGTTATATCGATGAAGCACAAAATGATTGTCGACGAGACCTAATTCATTGGTGTAAGTCATAACGGGCTTATTTGTGTCTTACCGATCGTGGTGCAATTCTAGAGCATCAAAAAAGAATCTGCAATATTCTTAATAAGTTTTCCAGAAAAGTAGGTCCTATCGGTAGTATAGTACTATCAGGGTGAGTTCGAGGAAGTCTTGCCAACCCATCATATTACTATAGCGGAATTATATCGGTAATAGGACTTGGCGATAATCTTTGTCTTGCCGATAACAAGATTCATCGGCGAGATTGGCATCATCGAAGAGAGATATGGAAGTCAAACCGAATATAGCTTTATCGGTAGGAGAAACATTTTGTTTCGGTGATCAAAATTTCCAAAGGAAGGTTCTCGACAAGATACAATTAGTCAAAGGAAAGTCCCGACGACCCCCAAAGTGACAATGATAAGTTATCATTGGTGAGAATCGTAGTGATACACTTAAGACTGAAGGAATAATTCCCCGGGAGACTCAGAATGTCAGTATGACTGCATGACACCATAGCGAAATATGATCTATTGGCTTATGATGAGACTTAGAAAATCGATGAGATTGTGTGACACCAAAACAATATGTAATATTGACTGTCGAAGAAACTCAAGGCATCAGCGAAACTACATGACGTCTCAATGGGTGTCTAATAAACATGGAAAATGACTGAATAAAATAATTGCTCGAGATTTGAGTATGAAGGTACACGACTTGATTGATCTCTCACCGATGGTACATTTCAATGAATATTTAAAAAAAAAAATTCATTGTTTCGTCAAAATTTTGACGAACACAACTGACAAATCACTGAAAAGGTTTGATGAAGTTGCTATAGTTGTGATGAAGGCTTCGTCATAACTCCTTGTCCATTTCATCACAATTTCGACGAAGTCCACCAATGAATGACAAAAAAGGTCCGACGAAGTTGCTTAGCTACGACAAAGGCTTCGTCGTAACTCCTTGCCCATTTCATCACAATTTCGACGAACTCCATTGATGAATCACATAAAAGGTCCGATGAAGTTGCTTAGCTACGATGAAGGCTTCGTCGTAAATACTTTCCCATTTCGTCAAAATGGCAATGAAATTCTAGTGTTCTTTCGACACTTCAGAAGAGCCATTGCAATTGCATTTTTTTTGTAATTCTTCGGTGGATACACAAAGTTTTCATCGATATTCCGACGAACATCCAAGTCATTTTATGATGCCAATGATTGACAAATTTGTGCAGTTCTTTTGATGTTTAATTTTCATTGGGAGTGTGACGAAAAAATAGCGACGAAAATGTTTTCATCATTTCATCACTTTTCTGACAAAGATTTGTCGAACAACCAGCGAACGTCCGTCAGAAAATGGTGTCAAATTCAGTAGTGTTTTCATAATGCAATCTGATCATCAACACCTTGCATCATCTAATTGAAATTTCTAAAGTAGGTTTAGAATTCATTTCATCATCCTACCTGATCAATTATCCAATCCTAACTCATCAAGCAATCTTATCAAATCCCATCACATCCTTTGATCCTATCCTAATCTGATCTTTAATCCAATTGCAATCTAAGCTTAACTTAAATCCCAATTTGAGCTTTAGTCCAGCTACATCCAAAATATTTTGATATCAAAACAAATCTTAAGATCTCTTCTTTCATCTTCATCTAATCCATTCTATTTATCTTTTCATCATCTTTTCTTTCCTTCTAATGATCTATTCCCATATTTTTAATCCATAGCCATCTAATTCAACATCATGAATCCTTATCCTCCATTGGTGCAGGAGCACCTATTTGATTTCTTGCCTCCATAAGGCCATTTGTAAATAGTTTATCTATTTTGTGTATTGAGTCTTATAATAAGGTTTATAAAACAATTTTAGGTTTTTGAGTCTTATTAAGTAATATTTTAAGTCATTTGTCAAATAATGTTTAAAGTTGTTCCATATTGTAAAAATTGTAAAAGTTGCTCAAAAACATTGTCAAGCAACTTGTCAAAAAGTGTCATTAAGGGGTTTTGTCAATAAAATAATCAAAAGGTGGTTGAAAATGGTTAGTTTTGGTTTAAAATGTATAAATACACCCTCAAAAACTCGAATTGGGGGTTTGGATACATTATTTTTGAAGTTAAATGAATGGCAACCTCAAGTTTGGTATGCATTTCCTAATTTTTACATTGTTACCAGATTGAAGTTGTACTTTGTACGGCCTTTAATGGACTCAAAAAATGGATTATCATATATGGATGGAAAGATATCTATTTCTAATTTCAAATTATTTTTGTCTCATTGAATTTTATCAAGTTTTGTGGAAGATATGATTATTTTGGTGAGACTGCCTATTCTAACAATATTGTGCAGAATTTACAGTCTAAAGAAGTGTGATGGTACAGAATTTAAAGTCTATATTTTGGATCTAAAGTCAATTTTATTTTGTTTCCATGTTAATCTACTTTCATTTTCTTCAACTCTCATCAAAATTCATTAAGAATTGAATAAGTTATGAACATTTTTGTGAGGGCAGGTCTGAACCCTACCTAGGGTTTGCAGTTTTGGGAAAAATACAATAACTTTCATTTCAACTGTTGGATCTTCATAAGAATTTTTGAAAAAGTATATAACTATTTTTTCTTCAATCTCACCAGAGGGATTGGCTTAATTATTCTTTTTGTAGAAGTTATTAATGACTGTTCATGGCAATAAATTGTGGGCTGCCATAGTTATGTTTCCAATGTGATATATAATGTTTAATAACATGTGTTATAAAAAGATTCTTTTGGATTATTGTTGAAGGTTTGTGAGATTTTTTTTGAATCCTCCTAGCTCTACATCAAATTGGTATAAGAGCCTAGAAAAGATATGGGGTGGTGAAGTTTGTTGGTTTTTTGTTGGTGTTTGTAGTTGTGTGTTGTGCAGGTTGAGGAAGGAACCTGATTGCCTAGGTGTGGCAAAGTGAAGTGGAAGCAAGGAGAGACTTGCTTGTGGAGATGGATTTGTTGAGAAGATTGGAAAGGTGTTTGCAAGCTGAGGATTCAAGAAGGAATAAGGAAAGAGAGGAAAAAGAGTTGAGAAAGATGGAGAGAAAGAAGGCAAGACAAATAGAGTTTGAAAAAGCCATGGAAGAGATGAGCAAAAGGTTGGAAAGATTAGATAAAGAACACCAACTTCTTAAGAAAGAATTAAGGAGTTGGAATATACCAATATCAAAGAGGTTAATATGGCCTCTAAAGAAGATTATGAAGAAGAAAACAAAACAAAAGAAGGCAGCAAATGAGATAGAGGTAAAGTTTGAATCTACTATTCAAGTTGAGCAAGGTAAGTTTCAAGTTGAGATGCATGGTATTCCAATTGTGTTTTAAGATGAACATGTTGATGTTGAGAGTAATGATATGGTTGTTGTTGGCACTAAAGTAGTTGATGAAATTGTTTTTGATGAAAAAGATGTTGATATTCATGATCAAGTTGTTGGTAATGAGGTTGTTAATAAAGATGTTGCAGATTTGTTTGCTAATGAGGTATATGAAGGTTTGAAAGAGTATGATTCAGGTTATGGTTATGGTGAAAATGTTGTTTTATGGTACTCTAATGATGAGAATGAAGATATAGATGACGCTACTAAGGTTTATACACAAGAAATAGAGTTTTGGAGCCTAGAAGTTGAGAAGATGATGGAGAAGAGATGGTATAAGAGGAAGAGGAAGAAGGACCCAAGGACACTTTCCAAGATGAAGGACAAAGTGCAAAGGAATTGGAAGATCAGGAAGAAGACAATTCAAAGGGGCTTGAATTATTTTGCCCTCGAGAGTTTGGTGTAGGAGCACCTATTTGATTTCTTGCCTCCATAAGGCCATTTGTAAATAGTTTATCTATTTTGTGTATTGAGTCTTATAATAAGGTTTATAAAACCATTTTAGAGGTGTTTGAGTCTTAGTAAGTAATATTTTAAGTCATTTGTCAAATAATGTTTAAAGTTGGTCCATATTGTAAAAATTGTAAAAGTTGCTCAAAAACATTGTCAAGCAACTTGTCAAAAAGTGTCATTAAGGGGTTTTGTCAATAAACTAATCAAAAGGTGGTTGAAAATTGTTAGTTTTGGTTTAAAATGTATAAATACACCCTCAAAAACTCGAATTGGGGGTTTGGAGACATTATTTTTGAAGTTAAATGAATGGCAACGTCAAGTTTGGTATGCATTTCCTGATTTTTACATTGTTACCAGATTGAAGTTGTACTTTGTATGGCCTGTAATGGACTCAAACAATGGAGTATAATATGTGGATGGAAAGATATCTATTTCTAGTTTCAAATTATTTTTGTCTCATTGAATTTTTTCAAGTTTTGTGGAAGATATGATTATTTTGGTGAGACTGCCTATTCTAACAATATTGTGCAGAATTTACAGTCTAAAGAAGTGTGATGGTACGGAATTTAAAGTCTATATTTTGGATCTAAAGTCAATTTTATTTTGTTTTCATGTGAATCTACTTTCATTTTCTTCAACTCTCATCAAAATTCATTAAGAATTAAATAAGTTATGAACATTTTTGTGAGGGCAGGTCTGAACCTTACCTAGGGTTTGCAGTTTTGGGAAAAATACAATAACTTTCATTTCAACCGTTGGATCTTCATAATAATTTTTGAAAGAGTATATAACTATGTTTTATTCAATCTCACCAGAGGGATTGGCTTCATTATTCATTTTGTAGAAGTTATTAATGACTGTTCATGGCAATAAATTGTGGGTTGCCATAGTTATGTTTCCAATGTGATATACAATGTTTAATAACATGTGTTATAAAAAGATTGTTTTGGATTATTGTTGAAGGTTTGTGAGATGTTTTGTGAATCCTCCTATCTCTGCATCATCCATCAATGCAACCAAAAATAGTAGTCAATGGGAATCCCAATTACATTGATGACAATAATGAAAGTCTTGTTGATCAAGATGAGTATGAAATAGACCCCCTTGATTCTATCATTGCTAGCAAGATATCCCCGAGCATCATCCAGAATCTAATCACTCATCCAAGCTATCCCATTACATCTTCACCCACACCTACTAGCAATCCTTATGCTAGCTTTGACAAGGGATATCTAGTATCTTCCTAATCCACATATTCATCATATCCTTCATCCACATCCTCTTCTTAGCCAACATCCACGTCCTCCTATCCTAATCCACCATCCCAATCTTCCCATCCTAATCTACTATCCCAATACATTTATTACAATCCACCACCCACATCCACGTCCTCCTATCCTAATCCACCATCACAATCTTCCCATCCTAATCCACTATCCCAATACCCTTATTACAATCCACCACCTATATCCTCTTGTCCTAATCCACCACCCACATCCTCCTATCTTAATCCAGCATACCAATCTACCTATCCTAATCTGCTATCCCAATACCCTTACTACAATCCACCACCCACATCCTCTTGTCCTAATCCACCATCCATATCCTCTTATGTCACTCCACCATGTCCTAATCCTCCGTCTACTCTTAGTCCTCCCTCCAATCCCATTCCTCCATCTAATCCTAATCCACCAATCCATAATCCTAGCCCTCCACCCATTCATAATCCTCCATCTACTCCCACCATACCATCTAAGCCTACAATAAGCAAGGACCTCATTCTTGATGACATCTAAGGACTTGTGACAAAGAATACATCCCCAACTCCACATCTTGAAGTCACAGAGCCATGCTGCCCCACTCCCCCATGTAAAATCACTGGTGATGAGACCTTTCTCCTTCCCATGCCTCTCATTACTATTACCACCCCTAGCACAATCCAAACTGTTGAAACCATCAAACCCATTGAATCCATTGAACCCCCATCTCCTACTCTGAGAACTATCAAACCCATCAAAGATAACCAAAACCAATCACCATCTCCTACTCCTAGATCCACCCAATTCATCGTAGACACTCAAATCCAGTCCACTCCCCCACCCATAGTATCACTGAAATCCATTCCCATGAACTTCATGAATCCTCCATCCTTCCATCTCCCTCACTTGAGGAGTCCCTCCAACACTCCATCATCATGCCACCGATAAAAGATGAGTCATGCCAAGAGCTTGATACAAAGCATACCAACATATCCCCTTCTTCACATCAAGATCATGTCATCCCATCTAGTCCACCTCAAGATCATAGTCCCTCATCCATTCCATCCCATGATCCCCTTGAAACTCAAGATCCAAACACTCCATCCCATGAGCCCTTATCACCTGCTGCCACAAATCTAGATCCTAGCATATCACCTAATCCCTCTCCTAATCCCTTACCACTCATTCCTCTCGATCAAGATGTTGCTACCCCATCATCCCCATCTCATGATCCTCCATCGCTACCTAACCCTACTATCCCCACACCACT
The DNA here is from genome assembly GCA_007258455.2 of Sequoia sempervirens. Lineage (NCBI taxonomy): Eukaryota > Viridiplantae > Streptophyta > Pinopsida > Cupressales > Cupressaceae > Sequoia > Sequoia sempervirens. The sequence goes on from VDFB02103161.1 coordinate 16,748, forward strand.
TTTATATTCCCTCGATACTCTCACATTCATCCATGGTGGTTTCCTTGCAAAAGAGGAACTGAGCATATACACCACCCATCCTCCTCCACCCAATGATGGAATCACATCATTCTTCCAAAATACCAAGCATCCTACTATAGATCAAATGCTCAATATCATGAACTACCAAGGAAAATGTTTAGGCCTTCATGAGCAAGGTATTTTAGAGAACATCCATGTCAAAGAAAATCTGCATGCACAAGGTCTTGGATATATCTCTCAAGACTTGCAATCCATAAATTTTGGTACAACCTCTATACATCCTAAGCGAGCCTCTTCCAAAAGAATAATAGGCTCTTCCCATAGCTCCACCAAGCCATTTGCTGCCATCTCCCCTCCATTGTATCACCTCAAAACAACCATCCATATTCCTCCTTCATCTTCTGAATCCATTTTGGGTCCTTATGTCCCTCCATCCACCATCTCCCACCCCTCATCTCCTCCATCCATTTTGAGTCCTTATGTCCCTCCATCTACTGTCACACATCCCCCACATACTAAGTCCATTTTGGGCCCTTATATCCAAAAATCATATTTTCCATCTCATCCTATTCATCCTTTTATCCATCCATCACGTATCCATGTCACCCATCATAAACATCCCACTCTCATGTTCCCTAATCAAGATCAACAAAGGAATGTGCCAACACATTCTCCATCCACATATCATCCCCAAAATCCTACCTCCATCACTGCATTCATGTTTCCTCCACATCATCCATATCCTTGCACCCATCCCATTGCTATTAAAAGAACTTTGGATGCTGAAGTAAAAATGCATAAATCTAAACATCCACATGAATCTAAATCCCCTCATGTCTCCTTAAAAAGGTATTTTGATGAAAATAAAAATCAAATCTAAATTCCAAATCAAACCCATAGGCCACAAAGGTCCACCGAAGCAAAAATCAAAATCATGTGGATCCCAGAGAAAAAGGATGCAATGCCTTCAAATGAAAAATATGTAATGACATCCAAAGTTGCTAATCCAAAAGCTAATCATACACATCCTCCATATCCTAAATATTTTGGGTCCTTATGTTCCAAAATTCACTATCCCATCTCCTCCATTATCCCCACATAATCCATCCACTAATCCTCCTATCCTTTCACATCTACCACCATATGTGCCAATGTTGGTCCTAGAAACATTTCCCCATCACACACCTACCCCATCATTCCATCCATACACTTTCCAACATCCCATCCATTATCCCACATATCTCCCACATCAAATCCATTTATCCTAATAAGGTTGTACTAACATCCAACAATACCTTCACACATGGGCTCTTAATACCTCTTATGGAACTGGATGCTTGAGTCCTTCATCGATCTCCTTATCAAATGTTTTCTAAATCCACTTATCCACATCCCTATCCTTATCCATCTCCATCCACATTCTATCAAAAAATCCAAAAAGTCAAAAAAGTCAAAAAAAGAAAGTAAAGAGAATTAATTTGTCCAATGGTGAAAACTTGGAAAACAAGTGCCTTGAATAAGTACCATGATGAAAACCTGGAAAATAGGCATCATGTCTAAATCCCCCATCTAGTTTACTTCCAAACTTGGGGGAAATTTAATCCCCTTCACCCATCTCCTCCATCCCACCTATCTTTCACATCCTACCTGTCATATCCCATTTATCCCAATCCCTCCATCCTCCTTGTGATCTTGATATAGATAGGGGAAAACATATATACATGCTTTAGACACCTCTTGGCATACATTTCCCTCACCTATATGCTATCCTAGTTCTTATTCACATCCATTTACCTTCCCTATCCATTCGTCATGCTACCATCACTCTCCCTTCCTTATCCATGCATCCTATCCATATCCATCTCACTCCCTTATTTTCCCATCCTTCTATCTTCCATCCCTCATGCCTCGTCATACATGACATATCTAGAGTGGGGAAATCTCTTTCTTTGTGACATAGTCCTTGGAGACATCATCCATCATAATAATCCCTTCCACCTCCCCATCCTTATCTTCCTATCTATCCAAAAAGTCCCTTCCATCTCTCCATCCTTAACTTCTATACCTTCCATCTCCCCATCCTTATCTTCCTATCCCTCCATCATAGCATCCCTTCCATCCCCCCTTCTTATCTCCCTATCGATCCATCCCTATCCTCATCCCATTCCATCATCCCTTGTCATTGGTATCTAGCTATAGGAACCCCCCCATGTACCCCAATGCCATCTATCTCATCGTCATCACTCCCACTTCTTTCACACATCTTTCTAATCTCTTATCGCTTCTCATCACTCATCTCTCCATCATGTCATCCTCCCAATTCATCTTTTGATGATTTGGATAACTATCCCATCCTTGAGCTTCATGCAATCACCCTCATCCTCTCTTATCCCATAGGTTTATCTTGTCTCATTGTATTGTTTCCATCTTTGTATCTGCTTATCATGGTCATCTCATTATCCTTTATCCATGGTCGGTCATCAACCTTTTGTCAAAATATGTTTCCCCTACACTTTCATGTAGCCAAGGTCGATCATTTGATCAACCCCCAAGGATTTTTTCCATCTAGTCCATGTCTTCCATCTTTTGTCTCCATCATTCTCTTTCTGCTTTTATCCATGGTCTTTTATCTGAACTACGAGGGCTCTACACTTTCATGTAGGAAAGGCTAATCTTTGATCAGACCCCAAGACCTTAGGTCTTTAGGGTGTTTTGGTCTTGTGTCATGTGTCTTGCATCTCATGTTGTGTCATCAAATATGTCCCTATTTAGTTGGTTCTTAGCAAACAAGATCCACTAGTATCATGAAATTTAGCCAGCTTCGAATATCCTACTTCATGCCAATCATCTAGCTTAGTCTCCATCTTTGGTCTTAATAGGATGCATCCTTCCTACATCAGACCACACCCATCCCATCCACCCTCTTGATCTTGTGGCAAAGGATGTTTGAAATTGATTGTGATATTTTGATACTTTTGGAATTTTGTTTATCATTTGAGCTTCCTACCATACCTTGTCAGGGTCACCATGATCTGTCATATCATGCTGTGCTTTGATAGGTAAACATAGGGGCATATCTTGATCTTTTTTTTGTTGATGTCTTCTTGGATGTCCCATGTAGTACCCACCAAGATCTTTTGGGGTCTTGTGTTACATTGGGGAATCTTTTGTGTTTGTGGTTTTCCAACATTGGCCCTACCAAATCCCCTGTGACTTTGGGATTTGGGACTAACCTTTCATTTTTTGTGTCAGTCCCATACATGTGATATGGAGTTGCCTTGGTTCCTCATACCCTGGTGCATATTATCTCATGCTATATCAAATTTATTGTTCATTACATGGCAGAAAAATGCATAACATTTCAATTGCTTGATTTGATCACTCTCCTTTCATATCCCCCATATCTCATCCTCTAATCTATCATTTTCCTCTATCCACATCCCCCCATTCCCTCACCCTCCATCTTTCTAATCCATTCATCCTTCATCACTCCTGCTCATTTATTTATCCTATTTATTTTCATCCCTCCCCTTTCTTCATTCTCATCATATCATCATCTCTTCAATCTTCTTAGGATAATATAGATTGGTTATTCTAAGAATCTTTTCCTTCTTACATCTCAATCAAATCCCAACCTCATCCATTCAATCTAGCACAAACCATCTAATCACATCCTTGGTCTTGGACAAGCCTTGTTTCAATCGTCATCATTGTCATCATCATCGGGATGTATCCTTCCCTATCATTTTGTGTTTTTTTGGGATGTATCCTTCCCTCATCAACAACACTTTCATCATCATCATTGAGATGGACCCTTCCCTATCCTATTGTGTTGTTTTGGGATGTATCCTTCCCTCATCATCAACACTTTCATCATCATCATTGAGATGTATCCTTCCCTATCCTTTTGCATTGTTTTGGGATATATTATTCCCTCATCAACAACACTCCATCCATAATCAACCCATTTTGGCTTGTGGCTTGACTGGGGCAATATCATCTTTGTCCTTAAATCCATTTGTGCTTATTGTTTCTCATCTTCTTGTTCCATCATGTCATCCTCTCTTATCCATCATTTTTCATCATCTTCCCCATCTACCCTTTCATCATCTCATCCATTTCTAGAGCACACTTGTGTTCTCTTGAACTCACATGTCCTATTGAGGAGGCATCATCAATCCCTAATCTTCATCCTTCTTCCTAGTCACTCCTTTGATTACTGGGGCATCTCTCACAATCTAACCATCTTCTTCTTGCAGCTATCTTTTAATCTTCTTTGAAATGATGCTACTTAGTAACACCATCTCAATGAGAGGAAAAATGTAGACACCTAAATTTGGCCACTTATGTTTGGTCAAATTTATCCTTTTTCATATAAATATCCTCTTATTTTCATTAATTAAGTAATATTACTATTATTTAATTAATACCCCTAAATTCATCTAAATCCCTAAGGTATTTAGTTAAATAATTAAATACCTTACCCTTTATTCCTTTCCTCTAATAAATTAAATAAATAATCCATTTATTTAATCCCCTTTTATCTCCCATCCATCCACTTAATCCTAATCCACCTCCTAATCCCATCATTAAGTATGTGCACATTCCTAATCCATGATTAGGATGTGTCACATCCTCCAACTTTTTCAAGTTGGATCTTAATCCTCATTAGCCACCTAACTTTATTCTAATCATTGATTATCTCTCCCCATTCCTCAAGGAATTTTTAATTCATTTTTGTCTTCCCAAGGTCCTTTTGAGGAATTTTTAATTCCTCTCTCATCTCCCAAGGAATATTAAATTCCTTTTCTCTTTCACAAGGAATATTAAATTCCTTTTATTCTTTGCATGCATATTGAAAAAGGAATTTTTAATTCCTTTAGTCAACTCTTGATTTCAACCCTTGATCTTCCCCTGCCTTTCAATCTCAACCATCCATTCCATCTCCCTTGGTTAAATGACTAACACAACCATTTTTGGGCTCTCTACCAGATTCTCAAGAAAAACCCTAACCATTATCTCTCAAGCACACACTACCATATTGCATCCATAGCCAAATCCACCATCCTTACACCCAAATCAAGCAAAATTGAATCATTATGTCGTCGAAATCATTCTAGGAGCACACAAATGAATGAATTAATAGGGCCAACCATTTGATCAAATTGGGCAAGGTAAGATACTTCATTTTGTATTTCATTTTGTTCAAGTTTAACTAGGCCAATCTTGAGGTGTCGTGTTTCCTTTGTTTGCATTTCATTTTCGTTTTTTATTTTAGACTAGGAGAAAAACATTGCACACAACAATATTACAAGAAAAGTGCTAAGGTGACACTCAAACCTAAGGTTTTTAGGGTTTTAGATCTAAGAAAAGGGTTGTGATAGTATTTATAACAAAACCTTGCAAAGATAAACTCATTTTAAGCTCAAGACATGGGAAAAAATTTAGGAACCAAGAAATTTTACAAAAAGTGCTACCATGAAGAAGATCCCAATATTACATTAATGAAAATTGTCTCAAAGATGAAGAAAAATAGAATTTGGTAGTCTTCCTAAAGAGAGCATCTAAATAATTTACATGGTCCTATATAAATATGTCAATAATTTATCCATAATTTGCAGTGCACCACCTAACAATCTATATAAATGTTAAACTAGTAAAAAAAATAATTAAAAAAATACATCCACATACTGCTCTCTTGGTAAATACATAATTATAAAAAATCTCAAAATTTGGATTCATACACCCCATTGATTATCCTAAATGAGTATCCAATATTGTGCTAGTTTCAAAAGTAATTTTGGGAATCCATATTTGCATAGACCTCAAAGACCTTAACAAAGCATACAGTCTAAATTATTGTTTTTAACTACCTACTATGGAGATGATAGTTGATCTCACAACAAGTCATGAAATGTTTTCACTCATGGATAGATTCCTAGGATATAATAAAATAAAAATATATGTAGAGGACCAACACAATACTTCTTTCATCACTCCTTGTGGTAATTTATTCTATTATATGGTGTCTTTTAGGCATAAGAATATTGGAGCTACTTATCAACAAGCTATGACAATGATATTCCATGACTTGATTTATGTCATCATGGAAAATTACGCTTATGATATTTTGGGTAGATTTAAGATATGAAATGAGCATATCCAAGTACTTACCATAATAATGTTTGTTATCTTCTACCCAATATTGCATTTCTAGAAGATTTTATTCATCTTCCCTCTTGATACTTTCTACTTAATATCCTTGTTTTCAAAGATATCATCACACATTCTATTGTTCTTCAACACTCCACTTGAACCTTTTCTCACTTTGATAATATTTCATCTAGTCATAATAAGAGGATAATATTAAAAACTATTCAACTATGTAGCCTTAATTAAATAAATGTATACCATGCATAGCAAGAATCAAAATCAATACAATCTCATTTGAATGAATTTGATCCAATATGTATATATTTAGTAATTAAAATTAAATCCTTACTTTCTACTACAAGGGCTTACAAGATGCATAGATATTGATCTTTGATTACCAAAGAAATTAAGCACTTCATATGAGTGCAACGATAAATCTCTAAATCCTCATGTTTATCTCACCTCTCTTTCCCTTCTCCAGTATACTTTTATGATACTCATTTTTATATTATCTCATTTCCCTTTCTTGTGCTCTCATAAATGAATTAGACCTCCTTTTATAGTATATATTAAGTGTAGAACATTTTTAGTCATCCAAAATAATAATAATGATTTTAGATTTTATGAAAGTATAAACATGACCCTTCATAGGACTAATAATGCCTTTCAAGTGGTTCTACTTTTGTATTGTATAGGCATGAATTTTCACCCCCTTGAAAGTTCCTATTTTACACCCTTCACCTTAGAAAAATCAAACCTAACAATGTAATTCCACATCCTCCATCCGTACTCCATCCACTTGATGCCTTTCTATAGTGTTAGTGGGGGAATTTTTTTCAAGGACGCGTGTGCGGTTCACAAACATCTATGTGGCACATTGTCATCCTGACAAGATTCATGCCTCTAGAATTTGTAGAGGTGTTACATTCACCATTGGGGCCGAGGTGTAACATATCTGTGCCTTTCAGTCAACTTTTGAATGGCTCTTTCCCTACCAAACTCACCAAAAAATGACTATTCTCCCTTATCATTCATTCTTTTGGAAATTCTTGAAAATTATCATGCTTCTACACAAATCTTGAGTATATTATTCCAGCTTCTTGGCTACTTGTTGCACTATCAACTCTTCCATTCCAACATCACAACATTCTTCACATCTACCACAAAAGTTGCAACTTGGTGTCTTGCAAGACTTCCTTCGGCATCATTGCGGCCATGTCAACCTTTCCACAGTTGTAAGCTTGCATTCCTCTCTCATTGGCCTTGATTTCCCTTGGTTGAGGATGGTATTATTCATTTACTATTGCATTTTTGTTGGATTTGAGTAGCATAGTGCTCTTTGAAGTGTTTTGACATTTTCCTTTTCTGTACTTTCTTTATCGCATTTATATTTCTTTATCTATATGTCTGCTTGTGGAGGTGGAAACATCAAAACAAAGGTTTGAATAAAGAAAGACTCAAAATATCCCCAACATTTTTCCTCATCCTTCTATGTGTAGGTCTAGCATTTGTATGAAGCTTGTGGGAGAACTGGACCTTTTGGTGTAAGGCACCTAGTGGATTTCATGCCTCCATGAGGCAATATTGTAATTTTTGAGTTTTGGGTGTGTTTCTTTTGTAATAAGGTATTTTTGACCATTTCACATTTTTTTGAGTCATTTTTAGGTTTCTAGGAGGCTTGTGGGGTGAAGTTGTAAAATCTTGCAAAATGTTGTCAACTTTGAAAAAATTGTCAAACTGCAAAATTGCAAAAATGACGAATATAGAGGGTCATTGTGGGAAAATAAGTCATTTATTCATTGAAACTCAAAGGGAAGTTAGGAAACTGATGTAATATGTTTAAATTTTCCTTGAGAAGGTGAGACCAAGGTTGGTGGCTGGTATTTTGAAGAGAACTCAATACAAAACCCTTGTTTTTCTAAAAATTCCAACATTTTTTGTTATTTTAGAGCATTGTACATTTCTATACAATTTTTTTATGATTTATAGTTGATTATAATGGATGGAAAATTGAATTATTATTTTTTTGGTTTTTTTCTCATTTAATTTCATTGAGTTTTGAGAGTTTTATCACCATTTTACTCAAGACGGGTTTGAAACCCTAGTTCAACAAGGTTGAAAGGAAGAAAAATGTAGAACTCTCAATTCCACTAATGAAAACTTGTCAAACTTAGTGGAATGGAGGTAGATAGGGTATACGTTTAGTTTGTAATGTTTACAGGAGTAGGGTGCAAGTTTTGGTGAAGTTCTAATGATGCCCTAGTTGGAAAACCTCATTGTTTTAGGCAAGATTGATACCTAGAAGGTAGGGTTTGATGAAAGATCATTGGAAAGTGTTGGAAATTATTTTGGAGAGTTTTTGAAGACCATATTATACATGGTTAAGGTGTTGGTGAAGTGATTTGAAGCTAGAAATGTGCAAAATCAATAAGCATCTTGTTGTAGGAGCTTAATTAGGCCATTCTTTAAGCATAGCAACATAAAATAGAGGGTTGTGTTCCAAAGAAAACCCCTATTATTTTGAGATATATTTTAAAAGGGAGAAATGGGTATCTAAAACTAGTTTTTTTTGTGGGCAAGAGTTAATTTTTGAAAGTTATGGTCAAATTATAGTGAATTTCTACTCTTTTAAGTCTATTGTCAACGTAACAGCAAGTATTTGAAGGATTTGTTACAAAGAAACCACCCCTACACTTTTGGTATGTTTTGAAAGTTGCAAAAGGGTATCTATAACAGTAATTTTTTTGTGGGTTTTCAATTTCTTTTGAAATTTATGCTGAAATTTCACTATTTGGAATGCTACAAGCAAAGTTGATGAAATTGTGAGAAAACACTAAGTTAGAGATTTCAAGGTTGAAGTATTGTCCAAATCTGATTGATTGGTGATTTTTTAATGTTCTCCCTCCATGATTTGCATCACCTTTCATGATTTGAACTCTTTCCTTTCTTGTTATTTTCATTTCTTATAGCATCTCTCTTAGTATCTCAGTTATTATGTCATTTCTTACTTTTGTCATCACTTCAAACCTCAATAGCTAAGTTGTTAGTAGGTTTTTAGTAACTCTAATTGTTCTTTTTCAATTTTTTTCCATACAAACGACAACGCGCCTGTGAGATGCTAGTGCACCATGTTGTCATCCCTGTTGTGCACTATAGTCCTATGGTAGAGAGTTGACATAGCCGCAGTCTAAGTTCTAGAAAATTGCTTACTTAGCCCAAACATAACTTTTGGGTGAGTAGATTTATATAAGCACTAAGAGTGCTCTTCATTCTCTACCCTTAACATCAAGCACTATCATAAACACTTGTCCAACTTGAGGTAGATTATGACATCCTTTTGCTCTTGGCTCTCCATGACCTAGAGCCTTGGAGTGGCCAGTTCCTTTCCTCTACATTTTGGTGAACCCAACATGAACCATTTATGTTCTAATTGGTAGTGTTCAAAGACCCTCCCCTCATGTTCTAGGAGTGTTGTAGGGTTCCTAGCCTTGCAACCTAACCTATGACCCCTAGTGTCATAGTTGGGAGGTTTCCTAAGCATTACAAAGCAAAACCTTGAGTGGGTCACTATCTAAACCCTTAGAGGCTTTTGTGAAAGTTATGTCTAGAGTACATAAAAAATGGATTCCTTTCTATATCTACCCTTCCCATCTGTGCAAATAGGAATAATCTGTATCAAATAGAGTCAGTGACCTACGGTGGGCTTTCCATCCCTCCCATCAGTTCATCACCTTGTTAGTCATGGTTGGAGCTCAGTGTGAATGCACTCTTGTAACATCATCAGTCTGAATTGTTTTAGAGTGAAACTAGGCATTCCCTAGCTAGTTTTCATGAATACAGTTCCCTCAGTAATTCATAAGTGCTTCAAGTTTTCCCATGAGGGTTTTGTGCATGTAGTCTATGACACCAGTTACAAACTGATGATTATGTGTGGGGGCTGCTTACTTGATCACTTTTGGACTACCCTTGTTGGTTTGCTCCCTCCTAGGATGAACCTATTATATTGAACTTATGTGAAATACAAGAGTGGGGTCATAATGCCAAAGGTGAGATACCCTCCTTCTCCTTAAGCCATTTTGCATAGATCTTGCATGCAGGTGGAATGTGAGGCTACCTTAGCCACTCAAAAAAGGGAAGAGGAGAAGTCCACCAAGGGCTCTTCTTCTTCTTCTTCCACTATTCCACTGGTTGCTTCCTCTCACCTTTCTCCAATGCCATCGACTTCTACTCCTATGCAATTGTTGGGGAGTCCAATGGTGCCCACATGGAAAAATCCCAAGTGTCTGATTTTTGAACTTCCTATCTTACCCAGAGTGCCTTGGCCCATTTTGTGTGGTAAGGGGAAGGTTCCTCATGGAATTTATTTTGTCTCAGCCTTCGTAGCCTCCTGCCACTCCTACCTCTAAGGTAGTGAATGGGAAGAGGCCTGCCACCAAGGAACTTGAGCCTGATCCTCTCACTATTCCCATCTACAAGTCCCTCCCTTTGCCAAAAATAGTTGTGATGGATACTTCAATGGTTAAACAAGATTCTTTTGTCCCTTCTCAAGCCACAACCTCTAGCTCCTAAAGTTTTAGAAACTGTATTGTGCGTGAGTGCAAGCGTTGAAGGAAGGCTCTGGCCACTAAGCAGGTTGACTTGTGGAAGAAGGAAGAGGAGCTAATTGTTCCTGCTTCGGCATCTTCTAGTGTTCCACCTTTTCCATTCTTCCTACTTCAATTCCATTTGCATCAATTTTTCTCCTAGCTCCCCTTGAGAGTGTGAACAATCCTCACCCGAAGAGGGTGAAGGTATTCATTGCTCCTTCAACTAAGCCTCCCCTTCTGATGTCCCTTCTAGACATCTCTCCCTTTTCAAAACTTGTAGAAATGTTGAACACCTCAGTGGTGTTTTTCACAATTTTCTCCTCTTCCACCTTGCCCTTTGCTTCATCTATGGGGATTTCACATCCTCCAATGAAGCAAAATATGGAGGATGACCCTACTAGAAATGGGGGTTAGAAGAAGGGTTCACCTTCTTCAGAGGGTGGTTCTGCATTGTCTTGAACCATCCTAGTGATGGAGGAATCCCTAGCATCCCTGAAGTTCATCACTGCTCCTAAATATTTTGGTGAGCCTAACAGTGGATCTTAGGTGTCACCTTCATTGTCCACTGAGTTGATGCATGACACTCCTGTAAATTGTATGTTCAACTCTATAGACAATGTCCCAGCCTTATCAGTGATATTTGTGAGATCGTTGATTTTCACCTCACAAGAACTGAGTGGGGAAGATCTCGATGGACCTTCTTTCTTATCTCTTGTTGTAGGAGGATCAGAGGGTACCCCCCTTGATATTCCAGCCTTCCAGGCTCATCTTCCCTCCCCTTATGATGATCTAGACTGGGAGAATGATGACCTCTTGGTTGATGAGGACTAGGGGTGCCTCTTCTTTTTCTATAGATTAGATTGTGTGTGTGTATGTGTTGTGTTTCCACATGTTTTTCTTATGTGTTCCTAGATTACCCTTGTCACCCTTGTAGGTGCTTGGATACATGAGGTTTTTTGTGTTGTGAAACTTCCTCTATTTGTTACATCATTCTTCTTTTTTTCATGTATTGATTTTTGATAATTGGGGACAATGTAAAGCGTTGGGGGCATTTAGGCCTCCCTTCCATGTTCACTCAATTTTTTATTTTCATTTTATTTTCATGTGTTTTTCTTCACATGGTTTGATATAGTAGTAGTAGGGGGTTGATTATAGTTCATTTATATATTATTATATCTATCTATCTATATTTATGAGCAACTCTAACCCTAAAATATTAGATCCCCTTGTCTATTTTTTGTTATGTCATTTCTTGTCCTTTCTCCTTATCCTTTCCTTGCTTGCTTTATGATGTTCACTAGTAGAATTTGGAAAATAAATGACTGTAACTAAGAATTTTAGTCACATGACTAAAACTTTTAGTCACGTGACTAACACTAGTAGTATTTTGAAAATAAATAACTAATTTGGTCATTGGGTAAAATCACAACTAAATGACTAAATAAATGACTAAATAAATTACTATTACTCTATTCTTTTTTTCTTTCGAATTTGATCATAATCCATAGAGCTTAAGCCCCCTCTCATGGGACCCCTACCTAAGGGGGCCATTTGGCTACCGAGGTTGCTTGGTGCACCAAAAATACCTATTACGTGGAAGGAATTGCCTCTCGGTGTAGTCTTAAGGTCTTCACATATTTTATAAAAATAATTAACATTTACATTCTTTAACTTTTATTACTCATTATGTTAATGAATTGTTAATGTTTTTAACTATGATTTGAAGCCAGTTTGGTTTTCCTCTTGTGTTAGCATGTCAAATGTATCAAAGAGAAATTGTGATCAATTTCACTAATAAAATATGATTTATACAATCCAATTGCATAATTTTGAGGGCTATATTGTAGACACTTTCATTTAAATAATACATATGGGTATGTGCAAGATCATGATGGGGCAAATAGTGGCGATATGATGGGTATGTGTAGGGTATGTGGCTAACAACTTTATTTTTACCCAAAATTGATGAAATGACAAGGGTTTTTAAAGGAGATTCTTAGCTGTCTACCAATATAAATTATTATTTCCTTTGAATATAATAAATAATTATTATTCATTTTTTATTTGAATTATGACTAAAGTCCTAATTGATAGGCTGATTGAAAAACATCTATAACTTTCAAATGGTATCACATTTTTTGAATCTAAAACCTGGCATCTCACATTCTATAGCTACATGAGTATAGGATTAAAAAATTAATTTCATAAAGTTTTGGCCAAGTTAAGGTGAGGGTGAGGACATGATTTTCCCATATTTTTTAAAAGTTGTAATAAAAAAATCATAATTAAGTATTTACATGGAAAAAATTTACAAAAATATGCATCTGTAGAACATGGGTAGATCTACTTATATCTAAAATTTTATAAAAAAAATATTATCATTTATTGTGGTTGGAATTTAGTTAGGACAAACTGCTTTCTTATTTTCCACAGTTAGGTACTGCTACATTGAAATTTCAAATTTTCACCCAAGTAGATATATATTTTTTTCCAAGAATAAACCTAGTGGTTTGAAGCTACATTTAGTTTGTTCCTAAAATTCTATTCTTAAATATTTTTGAAATAATATAGATGTCTTATTCAAATTTTTACGTCAAGTTTCCTAACTCTGATTTTTTTGATTTTTTTGCCACTTAAGGGCCTTTTTTTCCATGATGATCCTGCACATACCCATATATATTATCAATTATTTCAATCCATTTGAATGGATCATTTAAGGAATCAAAAATCAATAGTGCTATTCCCATAGTCCAGCATGATGGGATCAAAGAGGAAGCATTTTAGGGAGCCCTAATCTAGATTTGTCTAAATTTATTTCATTCCATTATTTAGCACTTATTATTAATTTTTTAAGCTAGCCACATATTGCAACTAGAATTTGTAGCACATCCATGCACAAACACATAATCTCTAACATATTAACATATAATTTTCTATCAACGTAATCCTTGAACCTCCTTTAGGTGCAAGTGATGTTAGTATATATTCCTCTCTCTATATAAAATTGTCTCCCCCTCAAACTCTCTTTTTCCTAATCTCTCTAAAGATCAATTAAGCTATCAATTCTTTTATATATTAATTTAATTTATTCTATATAAGAATATATTAATTATTAATTATAATAATTTTATATTTATACTTAATTTTTTTTTTATGGAGGTCATCCACAAATTCTTTTTTGCTAATATTTATACTTAATATTTTTATTATAGAATACAATATATAATAATAATATAACCCTATAATAATAATATTACCTATATACTATTAATATAATAATAAATATAATTATATTATATATAATTTAATCTTATTACTATTATATTAAATATATATAATATATTAATTATATTTAATGTTGCACCGTTTCTGGATTAGATTGTGTGAGAGCTTTTTGCATCAACGTTTCAGATCACACTTTGTGATCCATCATCAGGATGAAAGAGCTTAAGGAGAAAAGTGGTTAGTTGTAGACCAAGAGCAATCTAAATAGAGAAACAAGAGAAGGGGAGGCTACACAATGACCAATGAAGACAAGACAAAAAATAAAAAAATTAAATTTAAAATGAACCAAAAGAAAGTCAAAACATGCAACAAAATGTTGAAACCAATTAAGGGAAAAGAAGGAAATAGAATAGACCAAAACAATACAAGGGAAAAAAAGGTGAAAAAAGAAAATTGATTAGATAAGTAAAAGGAGACAAAATAGAAAACTAACTTAAATTTTTTTATATCTACTAGCATATTTATAAAGAATAAATTTATAAATAAAAATGCAAAAAAAAAATGAAAGTTGATTTTTTTTTAATATAGCATGTATGTTATGGCTTAA
>VDFB02103162.1:0-179463 GCA_007258455.2 Sequoia sempervirens
AGAGGGAGTTGAGAGAGGGAGAGGGGGTAGAAGGGAGAGACTCAAGAGAGGGATGGAGTGGGAGAGAGATAGAGGGTAGAGGATAGAGGGTATAAGGGTTAAGGTAGAGGGTAGATGGGGAGAGAGATAGAATTAGGGTTTAAGGGTTGAGAGTATAGGGGTTAAGGGTAGAGGGTAGAGGGGAGAGAGACCAAATGAGTGAGTGAGTGAGAGATGGAGAGGGTATAGGGGTTGAGAGACGAGGGAGGGACGAGAGAGAGAGAGAGGGAGGGAGTGTGTGAGAGATAGAGGGTTAAGGGTATAAGGGTAGAGGGAAGAGAGATAGAATAAGGGTATATAGGGTATAGAAAAAGAGAGAAAATAAATCTATTAAAAAATCAACTTTCTTGTAACACGAGCGCGTTTTGAAGAAGTAGAGATATGACCATTTTAGGAAGAAATATCATGCTTGTGTTATAACGTGAGTGTGTTATAACACAAGCGCATTTTGTGTTGCACTAAAAATGGTAAAAAAACTCAATATACATGTGATCTCAAGGCCCACATTTTGCATATTCTCCTAGTTTTGCGCATGCTTCGACAAAAAGTAGCTTTTTGATGATGTTGTGAAATGTGCATGCATGTTTTTCACATTCGACCACCTTTTTCATGATCTTTCTACTACCTTTGCATGAAATAGAAAAGTTTTCACATTGAAAGACATATAATATCAATTCAAGTTTGAATTACATTGAAAACTGATATACAATTGAAGTTTGGAGGGGAACAAGCTTTTGAAAAAGTAAAATTGTTGAGGAGTTTGAAGAAAGAAGAAGCTAAGGCTACATAATTGGGTTGAACTCTTCAATTTAAAACTATGGTTTTTTAGGTATGTGAAGTCTTTACACATTTTATTTCATTCTATTATGGCTTGCTTTCATTTTTGTTATTTTTCATATTCCGTGTTGATCATTGTTTGTTTGTCATTATAACCTTAGGTTGTCAATGCACATTTTAAATTACACAATTCTATACACTTGCCAATTACATTTTTAAACCACATCTCTTTGAGGCATTTTGTTATTTAACAATTGACTTACCTTGTGTATGCTTCCAAATTTTGTATACACATATATATGACATACATTTTAAGGAAGTAAAATGAAACATCATTTCTGAATCCTTTATTATGGAAGTGCATACCACTCTCTGAAGCTTTCATTGAGGTATTTTGTCATTAAAGAATTATATTCCATGTTGATCATTGTTTGTTTGTCATTATAACCTTAGGTTGTCACCAAAATGGAAGCATGGACAAAGAATTTGAATTGCGATGCAACCAGGGGAGGTCCTGTAACACAACTGAACACAAAAAATCAACCAACAACAATAATTCACAAGTCACAATTCTCAAAACTCTTCACTTGTCACTAAATCAACACTCTTCCTTGTACCATTGCCAAATCATTCAATCGGGTATTTCTTCTCAATAAGATTCTTTCAAACCAAGACTTGAACTATTTCAAGGACCCTTCAAGGTACACAATCACATGCCAACAAACCACTATTGGTTACTTTGTAACAACTTTCTCAAATCAAGCTTTCTACACCAACTAGGCCTCAAATTAGGACACTTTAGCAAAGAAACTTATCTTGAAGCTTGACCAAAACCTCCAAACACATGTGGGAAGAAATTTATATGTATTCAAACCAAAGAATTCACAATTACTTCTAAGAAATTCATCCACCAAGATGCCAAAACCAAAAACCCTCTTTTTAAGGCAAATAACCTAGGGCTTATTGGAAAAAACACTTCCCAACCTTATCAAAACATGGCACCACCTCAAACAGGTCTAAAATGGCATACAAAAACTCAATTCAATAAGAAAAAATTCTTCCCTAACACAATACTCACTTTAGCATGTCAAAACCTCTCTCGAATTCACATGGAAAACACTAAATTTCACTCTAGGGCTTCATGCCCAATTCAACTCTTGACCTCCCCTATACACACTCAACATTCCCACATCTTTTTAGTGATGTTGCAGACCCATTCCTCAAGTTAGAGTGGCCACAGTGAGAGGAATGGGTCAATACACCATTTTAAATGACTTTTAAACCTTAAAACTGTGTGTTCAGGCCAGTCTCAAAATTGGTTGACATGGTAGGGGCAACGTATGCCTCATAGAAATGGGGTGTCACAGTGATTACATCACCGTGACACCCCATTTCTATGAGGAATACGCTGCCCTTACCTTCTCAACCCTACCGCATTGGCAAGCTAGTGAGTGAGCTAGCTTGCTACCACACTGCCCCTACCTTCTCAACCCTACCCTATTGGCAAGCTAGTGGAGCATTGGCAAGCTAGCTCACTCACTAGCTTGCCAATACAGTAGGGTTGAGAAGGTAGGGGAAGCATATGCCTCATAGAAATGGGGTGCCATAGTGATGTAAGCTTACCAATGTGGTAGGGTTGACATCACCATGGCACCCTATTTCTATGAGGCATACACTGCCCCTACCTTCTCAACCCTACTGCATTGGCAAGCTAGTGAGTGAGCTAGCTTGCCAACGCTCCACTAGCTTGCCAATAGGGTAGGGTTGAGAAGGTAGGGGCAGCGTGGTAGCAACCTAGGTGGTGAAGACCCCAACCAACTCAAAATGATCAGACTGAAACAACAAACCAGCCCCTTAAACACTATACACTCAACTTATCCCAAGCACACACCTAAAGGCTTGTAGCCCTCCAACACTATTTTTTCTCAATATATTTTAGAGAAGGTCATACAAAGACCTAAAAAACATCATATGAGACACAATTCAACTCCTAACACAACATACCAAAAGGTTTCAAGAGGTTTCTTTGCAACAATATTGAAAACCAATAGGCTTCCCTACCTTGTAGGCCACCAAATAGCCCTCTTTTACAAAGGAGGTACCTCCAAAACTCTTTGTTTTCACCAAATATCAACTAAAAGTCACTAGTTGTGTTACAAAACAACAAATTCAACCATTATTTCTCAAAGCCTTGACCTCTAAAATGTTGTACCACCAAACCCTCAACTTTCATGCAAATAACCTAGGGTTTATTGAAAGTATTGACAACCAGGCTTACCAGACCTCACCAATACCAACAACACTTCAAAAATGTCTTGCACAAACTCAAACAACCATTACATGAAAGGCTCCTTCAACATTTCATCAAAACCCTTCTTTAACACCCCATTTACACAAGAAAAATAATGTAATTCTACCTATCTTGTAATCATGGCATGCCCCTACACCACCTTTGTCTATGCTAGAAATATTCTTGTACAAGACAATTGTAAGTATTTTTTATGAAGCCTTGAATGACATAGATATCATTTATTTGAATGGACAAATACTTTAGGAACTAATATTCATCTCATTACCATACTACAGGTAAAATTATCTGCCATGCTGAAGAAATGAAGAAGGAATAAACTAACAGATGAAGAGTATGAAACCTTCAAATAAAAGGAGAGAGAACGGGTGGCGACATATCATAAAAAGAAGAAATTGGGTACTATTGTCAAAAACAATCCAATTGAAGAGGAACCTCAACTGTCAAAAAGAGAACAAGATTTGGAAGCACAAAGGGCACGAATGCGAAAGCATCATGGTAAGACAGATTCAGATACTATAGTTGGAGACACACCCTCTACGGAAAATGAATACGAAGGGACACCATTAAGAACAAGTGAATATAGAGGGATATTAGCTACCGCAAGTGAATATGGAGGGACACCATCTATCACAAGTGAATATGGTTGGACACCATCGAGGGAATCTCAAGTTGAGAGTACATCATCACTCGGATTTGACAAAGAAGATATGCCATCATCCCCACGAAAACCTCAAGGTATGTCTTCTACTCCACCATTGATCGAACGTACACAATCTAGCCCACCTCAATTAAATATTTATGAAATTTGTAATGTTGAGATGTATGTACCTAGGAGAACACCACCTAGAAATTTGGGTAGAAAGCCAAAGTATTTGATTAATATTGATGAGGATATTTTGCAGCACATGGAAGGTAAGTTTCTAGCACGCACTTGTAGAAGATATGCTGATAAGATTTGGAAATTCTACTTTGAAAGGCTAAATGAGACCACAAAATGTCAACTATTTGTCAAAATGATGTGAGGTATAAAGTATAGAGACATCATGAAGACTCTTGCATTGAGAACATCGAATGCATCGAGTGAAAACACTATTGTGAAGAATCTAATGGATGCATATGAGAGTGTGGGTAAGACCTCACACTCAAAGTATAGTAATGTCACACGACATGTCATTACATCGACTTTGGTAAGCAGTCAAACAAAGAGAGATCGTCTCATTAGAAAGACAAGTGAACAAATGAGAATTAGTAGAAAAACTTTATCAAAAGTCATCGATGCATTGAGAACACTAATTGAACAGTATTGGAAGAATAACACAAGGCCATCTCTGAATCAAAGGGATGTGGTAAGAAGGAGAATCGGTAGTCGAAACCGTGAGCCACATCCAAAGCATTTTTTGGATATGACTCAAACCTAATTTTTTCATAAATTTCAAATGGATTATCCTCAAATTAGTATTTTCAAAGATTTTTTGAAATAATTAAACCTTTTTATGTCAAGATAAATCACACATGCACTACTTGTTGTTGTAGACTACATATTCAATTCTCTAACCATTATGATGTTTATTGTTCTATATGTTGTGATTTGCATACTAACAATGTTTTGCAGGATTATGGCATAGAAGCCCCACCAAAATCTTCAAGATAGTTCTTATCAAAAAATTTATGCGAAATAGAGGATGGCCAAATATTCTACAGGACAACATGCTTGGATGGTTCATGCAAGCATTGCAGTGGCTTGCAGCGTATGACAATATGTCAAAATATGGAAAGCACGGATGAGGTGGGATAGAAACTAGTAGAGTTCAGGAAGTATAAAATGGTGGCATATGCCACAAAAGATGGATCTCAAGCAAAAAGTTGTGATTTGGTTATTTAGAAGATTCTAGTGCATTAGTTTATGTCCATGTTTCGTGACAATATAGTGTATGAGTATGCAAGGCATACCCATAGAGCCCGATGGCTGGACACACAATTCAAGCTATGCAAGGACACCTTTCCAGTTGGCAACATAGTATCAGTGGTTGAATTTACAGAGAACTACACTCTACAGCCACAATATGAGGTGTAGTCATAGTATTACAACTCCACATAGGTTTCTATATTTGTACAAATATCATTCATTCATGTAGCTGATAGTACAGAGGATCAAAGGAAGGTATTGAGGGAGTATCACTTTTATATTAGTGATGATCGCACACATTCTTTAGAGTTTGTGCAAGGTTGCTTCCAGATGTTCTACAGTGATTTGGCTTAGAGGGGCATAGCATACGGTCAGCATATAATATGGTTAGATAACTATGCAACACAGTTCAAGAACTCGCGCATGTTCTAATGTTTGAGAAGGATGCATGTCATTACAGGTGTACAACATATGTGGAACTTTTGTGAGGCCGAGCAAGGAAAGGGGGAGCATGATGGTGCAGGAGCATGTGTGAAAAGATCATTAGCACAAGAAGAGTTAAAGTATAAAGACAGTGCAACGTTGCAAGATGCAAGATTAATTTTCGAGTGGTGTAATGCTTCGATGGGTCCAGGTAATGAAGGTACATCTTGAGTTCATAGGTATTTTTGGTTGATGGATGATATTAACATTGCACCATATGAGGATTGTTGTACACTAACAAGATCGAGTAAGCTACACTCTTTCCTTAGCTCAAATGCAGGTTCATGGAGTATCAATACATGGAAGATGGCATGCTTTTTTTCTTCATGTACAATGCAAGCCTGGAATGATTGTGAGTCAGGGGAGTGGGTTGAAAAATGGTTGATAAGTTATCTCAGTCCACTTCCAATGTATCACCCTCTGACAAAATTGGAACTAACACAGATGGAATCATCGGTCAACTTTGACCACGTATCAGACCTAGTTCAACTAGGTAATATATCTACTTGCTTAGTTTTGGAAATTCCATATTGTTATATTACTTTGTAACACAAATCTATTAAGTAGAATTCATTAGTTAAACTCTTTATTCTATTACATGTGTGTAGGTTTGAGTAAATCCACTGGCACTGGGAGGTGTTCCCTCGAAACCTCCAATATTAGCCTATTCAACATCCAAAATCACATATTAAAATACCATTCATAAAACAATGCTATTAACATGTAATAAATTTATAAGTGTTTACTAGTTACATACCCCACCGATAGGTGTACTGTAGAAATAAGTAGGTGGAGGGTCAGTGTATCCAGTCTCAACACTATGACCCTACAATTTTATTAAAATCATAAAACTAAATTAGTTAATCTTGCATTTCAAAATCAAAATTTAATAAGTTAAATTCAATGAACATGCTAACGTTTACCTAACTATCAATGGAAAACGCCTCATGCAAAATGTCAGCTACCCTCTCCATCTCCATAGATACAAACGGATCTTGCATAGCAACCTCCTAAGTGTCAGTGGGGTCATATGAACAAGTCGCCCCACAAGATTGACACACATGGGTTCAAAGGCCACCACTCAAAGACTCTTGTGGATGGAGTTGTAGAATAGGACTAGTATGATGGATGACACTCTGGGTCAAAGTGTTGATCACCTGCAATGTCTCTACATTGGCACTCTCCTTCGTGACAAAAGGCATAACAACGTGCTCACGAGGCAGCCTAGTGAGAGCTTGTCTCCCTTGCTATGTAGGATCCATTTGTGCACTGGGTCTATCCTGAGCTGACCACCCACCTCTCCCTTGGAAGTCCCTCATATCAAAATAATTTGGGATTTTTTTCAATATGAACTCACTGTATAGTTTCCTAAGGAAATACTATGGGACTTCACAATTGTTAGACAATGGGTAATCAAAGAACATGTACCACCAATCATAAAAATAGTTCCTAATTTGTTGGTGGTGGCACCAATGAATAGGAAACCTCTTCACATTAAGGGTAAGATTTTGATTTGTGTGTGGGTCAGTGAATAATGAGCTCAAATCACCTTTTGTAATTTTTAAATCATTTACATCTTTATATGATAGTTTATCCGCATAATAAGCCCTAGTCACCTGCCTCCTATCTTGCCATCCAGTTATTTGTTTGCTAATTGAATCTACATTTTTTAAAATATATTTCAATGAACTTGCTAGGGTCATTCTTTCTGCAGTTGAACCATTTGGATCACTCAACCTACTAATTAAATCCTCAATTTTCTTTTTGTTGTTCTCAATTTCACTCATTAAATTTTGTTGAATGTCAGAAGGGTGTTGAGTGATTGGTGGAGGAGGTTGTTGTTGTGGTTGATTTTGTTCTTAAGGATTTGGTTTCTCTTCTTGTTGAGGATTTTGAGGGTTTGTAGGTTTATTTTCATCTCCTACAAATTCAAAGAAAAATATATCAAATACAACCTAAAAAAAATAAATTCAAAACAAAAAGAAAACAATCCTCACCTCTCACACCTCCTCCTCATCGTGGTGCCATCCTTACAAAGAAATAGCAACCGTTGGTGAATATTTTTGCACAATGCTTCCTAGAATGAGAGTGAAAAAAATGGGGGTTTTGGCCACGGGCACAATAAAAAAAACATAGTCAAAATGAAGAATGAATGAGTTTCACTTTTTTTTTTCTTTTAACATGTCATAATGCGAGTGCATTATAACGCGCTCGTGTTATGGGCTCATTGTGGCCAATCCTTAGGCTCGGCCCACTAACCCATAACGCAAGCGCGTTATAACGCGCTCGCGTTATGACTTTTCAAAACTTTTTTTTTAAAGTGGCCACAAATTGGCTACTCATCTCCATGCACCCACCCTATTGTTTCTTGCAGTTTTGGTAAATGTTTTGTAGATGTCGGGAGCACATACATTCAAGATCTCATGTATCTAGTTTCTCGTATGGTGTATTGGTGTTACACTGGTATTTACATTTGTGCTATTAGGTCTATCCCTGGCCAACCTAATGGGTATATTGTGTAATAGTGAAATATTTTTTGTGGATATATGTGCGACCTACTTTAGGTCTATTCCAACTTGATGAAGTGTGTTGGATGTTTGAATTATCTTTTTAAGAATTTTTTTTATGAAATATTGAAGCCGGCAATTGGTATTTTTGGTAAGTAAGAAATGCATCTATTTAGGCCGACCTAATTGATGCTTGCGAAGAGATCAGATATATATTGGATAATCTTTGGAGTTTAATGAAGTGAATTTTGGCATGATGAGAATGTGAATGTAAAAAAGAGCGAATATGATGAAGTGTGTTAAGTTAGTTTATTGAGCTACATTAGAACTAAATCTACACTTACTAGGTGTACTCCATTAGTTCATTTTCTAGCTGTAAGCCATTTTTTGTAATTGTAATTCTATTGGCAGTGAGCCTTTGTTTCTTGAAAATGGGTCCTGGCAGTGAGCAACCCATTTTGTAATATCTTATAACTGGTTATACTATATTGTGAGCTAACACTCACCGTGGTTTTTCCCATTTTGGGTTTTCCACGTAAAAATCTTGGTATTCATGTGTTATGTGATTTCATGCTCTGTTAATGCTTTTACTTATCTTTGTTATTATATGCATTGGAATAATTGGATGGTATCTGATCAAAAAAATTTAGAAGATACTAATTCACCCCCCTCTCAATATCTTGGACATTTAACAAAAAGAAAAGGCAAGGAGGGGCCTTTTGGATCAACATGAAAGAGACATTGTGGTCTCAATGCTTTGTGTCATCCCCAAAAGGAAAACACAAGAAAAAGACAAAAGAAAACGCAAAGAGGGGCCTTTGGTCAACATGAAAGAGACATTGCGGTCTCAATGCTTTGTGTCATCCCCAAAAGGAAAAAACAAGAAAAAGACAAAATAAAAGGCAAAGAGGAGCCTTTGGTCAACATGAAAGAGACATTGCAGTCTCAATGCTTTGTGTCATCCCTAAAAGGAAAACACAAGAAAAATACAAAAGAAAAGGAAAAAGTGATGTACGACATAGAGAAAAAAGAAGATATAAGTAGAGGATTGTCACAAAGAGAGAGAGAACATCAAAAAACACATCACGAGGGAACACATTATGGATAGAAAAACAAACAAAAGGAAAAAAAAAACTGCAAAAGACTAGTAAGGAAAATGCAAGTCAACCGTCAAGCAAGTCATCTGCCTCCCAATCATTATCATGATATGCTGAGGGTAGGAAACTAGGTAAAGAGACAAGTGCAAGTTCCAAACTAGGGGAAGCACCAGGTTCTATACTCTTTGTAGGAGATTTATCATTTAAGCTCATGGAAGAGGAAAATAATGTATTTAGATCATTATGGACCTCTTCATCTATTTTAGTGATCTCATCATTGTCATCTAGATTAATCACAACAGGAGGATGGATGATAATTTCCAACAAAGGGTGTACTTCTTGTTGTGGTTGTTGTATTAGATAATTTTGTTGTTATTGGGGAGGAGGGTCATCATGCATTGCTTCTGTCAAGTGCGGATTTTGATTTTCTATATTTTCTTTATCTTGTGACTTGCGAGCAAGGGCACGACGTCTACGCCTACGCTCCCTAGCTCCTCTATTTCTTTTTGTTTTATTGTCGATTTGTGAAGGAGTGGGTTGATCAACCATAGGTTGCTTGTCTTCCCTAAGGGGAGGAATGAAAGGAACCATGGAAGGTTTTTCATCCACTTTCTCCTTTCCTTTATAAACTTTTTTTATAAGAGAAGGTATGACAAAGTTCTTATCATTATCTCTTGGTCTCTTGGATGATGTGGGGGAAGTTTCAAGTGCTGGTTGAGTTTGATGGGTTGGTTCTTGTTTAGGTTGAAGCATTGTTTCATCTAGGATAGGGGTGTCAGAAGTGGATAGGGACATGTTGCAGAGAGAGAATTTTGCAATTTTCTTGGATTTAAATTTTTGGTAAGCAATGAAAAAGAAATCTTTGCGAGGCGTTATAGGTTCCATGGGCTCGGTCCAAAAGGATTCTAAGGAGAAGCTTCCTTTAGAAGAAAAAGGGTTAAAGCCACTATGGTGAATAGTGAATATGTCATTTTCAAGTGGAAACTTTAAAAATTTGTGTATGACCAAAGGGACAACTTTCATTGAGAAAAGCCATGGATGGCCTTGCCGCAAATTAAACTGGTCTGACTGTGAGATGATGGAAAATGTAACATCCACTATTTTTGGTCCTATCTATAATGGAAGGATGATCGATCCTATCATAGGGAAAGCAAAACCATTGTGTGTTTTGATCCATGTTGTTGGTTTATCATAACCATCTTGATAAATATCATAAAATACCAAAAATTCCTAAGTGATCACATTCTCTCCACATGCATGATCTATGAGTATCCCATTGGTGGGATTATCATAAATACAACCAGTTATGTAAAGAGGACCATCATAGAGATTTGGAAGTATGTCTATAGAGGAGAAAGTAATATCAAGTGATTTCTTAGGTTGGCCTTACGAGGGATAACATCTATCACACCTACCATTTCATCCATATGATTAACAAAAGTGGTATGTGGAATAGGATCAGGATGTTCAACATCTGTATGAACATTCTTCACATCATTCTTTGGAGTTTCACTAGCTTTGAAAAATGACACATTATGTTTAGACATGGGATTAGTGAAAATTTGAAAATTTTGATTTGGAGGGGCAACAGACTTATTGCCTTGATCAGTCACACCTGCAATGGATAGATGGTCAGAATCAATGAGGTCTTGCACAAGGTGTTTAAAATGCTTACAAATTTTTCGTGTCATGTCCATTTTTTCTATGATAATGGTAGTAAGCATTGGATTTAAAGTTTGAAGGTAAAGGCTTAGTGGGATCGGGTGGTTTAACGATAGATAAGGTAATCATTTTTTGCTGTAAAAGTTGGGACATTGTGTTATGAAGAGTGTCTGGTAAAGGTGTAAACTATCTTTTTGGATCTCCATAACTATAAGGTATCATGGCTTTAACAGTTGCTACTTGGTTGTTGACGGGTTGAGTTGGTTATTGAGGGGGGTTGAACTGGAAAAACCCTTTGTTTTGCTTTCTAAATGGTTGTGAATTGTTTGGATTGACATGTTCAGACTTCTCAGCTCAGCTAGAAGTAAACTTTGCATAATGACTACTAATCGAATTGTGATAATCGCAAAGGGTGGTACACAAGTGCATAAAGGAGGGAAATTTCATCATGGTGAGTTTTTCCTGAAGTTTAGTTTGCAGGTTTTCTATAAAAATCTTTTGAAGATGTGGATCATGAATTTGGACATCGATTTGAGAGAAAAGTGATTGATATCATGAGATAAAATCAGTTATCTTTTCTTCTTCATATTCTTTGCATCTCATCAAATCGACCAAGGTATTCTTTGGAGTCATATGCACTTGGAAATGATTTATAAATGCATCAACTAGTTCATTGAATGAACGAATTGAATTATTTGGTAAAAATGAAAACTATTCCAAGGCAGTGTCTTTTAAAGTCCTAGGAAACAGTTTGGCTAACAGTTTATCATCAAGAAAAAAGTCACTACATAAGGTAGTGTAAGCATTAACATGGTTAGAAGGATCTCCCTTCCCTCCATATTTCTCAAATCTAGGCATCTCTATTCCTTGTGGCGTCGGTGTTTGCAATATTTCTAGAGATAGTGGGCAGCTTTGAACATAATAGGTGGGTGGTCCATTTTGATTTTGGTTTATGGTGGATATTTGTTTTTGCATGGTGGAGATGGTTTGGAATAGTTGTGTTATGAGAGGGTCAGTGTAAGTGGTATGAGGTGGAAGGGAAAGTGGTGATGAAGTGTATGTAGTGGTAGGGAAATTGAAGGGGATGGTTATAGATGGTATGGAGGAAGAGGATAGAACATGTGATGCCACATAAGAATTAGGAATGCTAGTAGGAATAGTGGAGGAAGGAATCACATTACTATCTTGTTGCATTGTTGTTGTGACTTGAGGAGTGGTATAGGTAGGTATGGATGCTACTGTTGAAGGGGGAGGGGTGTAAGGTCCTCAGCTAACCATAGTGTTTGCTGGTTGAGATGTACTAGAGGTGGGAGGAACATGTTTATGGTATATCTCAACAATTTATTTCATAACGTCTAGGCCTTTGTCACTTTCAATCATGTGATGGATGTTCTCTATAGTAGGAATCACAGTGATTGAAATGTTTTCAAGACACACTTGATGTTGAAGATGTGTTAAGTCCTCATGAATGTTAATGATTTTGTCTTGTAGAATGTGATCATTTTTTGTGTCAACTTGCATGTTGTTGGAAGGAAACGAGTTGCTAAAGGTAGGATCCATGCCTAGTGTACTAGTTGCAATGCTAGGAGTGGAAGCTTTAGGTAACCCAAGATCCACAATGAGTGTATTATCATGGGATAACATGAGTCTTGAAATTATTCTCGCTAAGGTATTAGCAATAGGACACCAAACACTCATGCAAAGGTTTCTAAATGTGGGTGGATGCAAATGCAATATAAACTAAGAGCAATAAAATGCTAATAACTAAAATTCTAGAAACTATAACAAAGATGCAATAACATAAAAAAAAATGTAGAAAATGTTCTAAAAATGACAAAAATTTCTATGCAGAATGTGCAGGAGGACTACGTCACCTAGTGTGGTGAATTAGTCCCATTAGTGATTTTTTGAGATTTTTCAGAATTTTTAAATGGAATTTTAATTTTTTAAGTTTTTAGATGCAGATACAGTATGAATATGCAGAATTTTTGGGATTCTTAATGAAATGTAAGCTATATGAGCCTTCCACTAATGCAATTTTTAAAAACCCTGGGATGCAAAATAAACAATGCAAAACCTAATGCAATGTTGATGCAATTGATTCCTAGGATGCAAATGCACTTGAAATCCGAAGTAAAATGCTCTAAATTTGGGTTCACCAAAATTTGAACAAAGATTTTGGCTCCCTAATGCTTTCTTGCACTTCTAGGGTTTTTCACCTAAAAGGAGAAAGATGGGCCAAAATGGGCAATGTCTACACTCAAAATCAATGCAAAAATGGATGAAATATGTCTAAATGAAATTATTTAAATGCAATAAAATGAAAAAGGAAATGAATTATTAATGTAAAACCTAAGAAATGCAAGTTGTTTTAAAACACATTGTGATATGCAAGAATGACCTAATAATGCAAGTAAACAATAACATAAATGAACAAGACTAGAGAGGTGCACCTGGAAACTAAAATGTGATGCAGAGAGGCTCTGGAATCCTATAGATTTTTTTGTTGAAGCCAACTGGGACACTTACACCAAGCTGGGGAACTTAGTCCTATTTCGGGAAGATTATGTCAGAATAGGTTTCTGCCAAATGGATATCTGAAAATGCAAAAAACACTTTTTAGGCCTAGCAGTGGGACTAATTCACCACATATGGTGACTTAGTCCACCTTTGGAATCTCAAGAAATTCGGGGCAGGGATCTATAGCTTTATGTCTACACTTCCCTTCCTGACAAGTGTCTGGTTCTGAAACTATAGAAATCAGGTTGAAAAGGGTCTCCAAGCTTCAATTAGGGCTTTGTTGACTTGAATGACTTTGATGGATTGTTGACCACTTTTTAACACTTTCCTCTTTGATAAATCTGCATTCAAGACCTGCAAAACACACATGCAAAGAGGGGGAGAAGGGTTAAGGGTTAGAGAATAGGGGTTTGCCTTGGTCAAACCCCAATTTGGTAATTAAACCCTAGAAAATGAAATGAAATAAGTAGAGAATGATGAATGAACATGTAATGCTACAACTCACCAAACCCTTGATGTTGAAATATGAAGATATGCAAATGGATGCTCCAATGAAGACTTGATTATGCTTAGAATGCTTGAGAATGATTAAGTAAATGCACTAAATAAATTAGGAAATTAGAAGATTGTAGGAGATGAAAAATGAGGGGAAAACCCTTTATTTATACTTGATTTTATGAAATTTCCTAAAAATAGCACATCATAGGCCGACCTTAAGGTTAAGAGAATAAAATCCTGCCAAAAAATTAAAATAATTTTGATTTTTGTGCCCAATGGGACTAAGTCGTCCCAAGTGGCGACTTGGTTCCACTAGGGTAATTTTATTGGGTTTTGGGAATTCAAGTGTATTTAATGAGTTTTAATAGGATTATTCTTCAAAAGACACTTAAGTAGGGCCAAAAAGTGAATTAAGGGGTCATTTAAACATAAGAAAGGGTTGAATTATTGATGACAAGCCTAGAAAAGCATGAGTTTGTTACAAATCTTTACAGGACTTTGAAATAAGACTTGGTAAGTGATAAAAAGAGGTTATTGAAGTGAATTGTAATGAAAGGGTCCTATAAAAGTGTGAAAGTGGGTTACAACACTTCACAACACTTTTACAAGACATCCTAGAATTCTTAATGATTCACAAGGGTCCAAGACCTAATGTGAATGTGTTGACCACATTACAACATTAAATCTAGGAAAAATCAAGCCAAAGTCCACTAGGAGGGCATAAACATGAGAAAAAGAAGGGTTACTTTTTTCATGTCCACACCTATTAAACATATTAAGATCATGATTTAAATTTATCATCATATTTACTCATGAGGGTAAAAGTAACTTGGTAACTTAAGAAATGGGGTGTAACAAAAGATAACACCCCCAAATTTATCAATGACACCTAAAAAAGCTACAATAGTTGATGATTGAATTGATGAAGTAGAACCTATGAAAAATATAACTCCCCCAAATTTATCTATGGTACCTAAAAAAGCTACAATAGTTGCATGACTGAATTGATGAAGCAGAACCTAAGCAAAAGAGAACACCCCCAAATTTATCTAAGGCACCAAAAAAACTAATAATAGTTACATGACTGAATTGATGAAGCAAAACCTATAAAAAAGAGAACACCCACAAATTTATCCATGCCACCTAAAAATTCTACAATAGTTGCATGATTGAATTGATGAAGCATAACCTATCCAAAAGATAACACCCCTAAAATTATCTTAGGCACCAAAAAAACTAATAATAGTTGCATGACTGAATTGATGTAGCATAACCTATGAAAAAGGTAACACCCCCAAATTTATGAATGACACCTAAAAAAGCTACAATAGTTGATGACTAAATTGATGAAGCAAAACCTATGAAAAAGATAAAACCCCCAAATTTATCTACGGCACCTAAAAAAGCTACAATAGTTGCATGATTGAATTGATGAAGCAGAACCTATGCAAAAGAGAACACCCCTAAATTTATCCAAGTCACCAAAAAAACCAACAATAGTTGCATGAATAAATTGATGAAGTAGAACCTATGAAAATGAGAACACCCAAAAATTTATCCATGCCACCTATGATATAAGAGGGATTCGCTACACACTTGTCTCTCCTTTCTCGAGAGATCACCAGGGAACAAACTTTCCTTATACATCTCAGGATAGAAATATGATAGGGAACCAAGAACATGGTTATGTCTTCAAGGGAAATAGTCAGAGGTCCTAAGAGAGTTGGATCAGATATTTTATATCCCAGAAGAGGGAGCTCTTAGCCAAAGGATGCCAGCGTAGATCTAGGACTCTAGCACGGCGCGTTGGAGTCTAAAAGTTGTGCTGGTGTTCTGAGCAACAAAGAACTTAGGAATTGAACGGACAAAAAGTAATCCTACTCATAGACTCAAGGGCGATATAAATGGAGCTGCTAACTAAAAAGAAAGCCAAAAATGGAAGGAAATATCATGATACTTGGAGAAAGCTTACCCTTTTCTCGAACACTCGAATCTTCACTCCAAGTTCCCTTTCGTAACCTGCACACAAGAGATCAAGGAGAAATTTGTTGGGTGGTTGTATAGGGGAATGCCTCACTTAGACCCCAATTTGGTGTTCCAATCTCCATGGATAGCCAAGTTGGAAAGGATTGCAAAAGGAGTAAATAGAGCATGTGGTGAAAGCAATACCCACTCGAGGAGTAGAACTCGCACCATGATAAGCATGTGGTGAAATAATAACCTCTCAAGGAGTAAAACCCGCACCACTAGAGAGTAGACAAATGCTTGTAAATGGAAAATGAGAAAGGGAGAGAGAGCATTACCCACAGGCCAAAGCCCTCTCCAGAGCACGCGGATGCACCGTTGAGTGCTTTCTTGAGAGTTGTTGCTACCGCTAGGGGGACCTCAGTCTGGCATGGCTTCACCTGTGAGAGTGTTACTATCAAAGGAGAAGAAGTCTCAAAGTGGTAGCAAGAACTTGAATGAGAGCTAGTGTGTGATCTTCCAATCTTCCAACCTCCAAATGAGAGGAAAAAAGAGGTTCTTATGCTTGCAAGGGTGGCAAAGAGCCGTTACTTTCAGAATGTAACCACCAGGACACATGTCACAGTAGTTAACCTTGCATATTCCATGTTTTGAGCTTGGGAAACGGCCAGGATGCTAGCATGTTGCGCAAACGTTTGCGCGTTGTGCATTCGTCTAGAGCCTGTATTCCCCAGGAACACATCGCCAGGCTTCTATTGCTCAGCAATTTGTTCTCCTAGAGTTAGAATCATGAAATTCCAACCCAAGGGGTTTTGTCATTAATGTCTTAGGGTGTCATAAATTCTAGGAAAAAATGTGGAAATATGGAATTGCCCCTAGGTGCAATTCTACAATATTACACCACCTAAAAAGCTACAATAGTTACATGACTGAATTGATGAAGCATAACCTATGCAAAAGATAACACCCCCAAATTGATCTAAGGCACCCACAAAACCAACAATAGTTGCATGACTGAATTGATGTAGCAAAACCTATGAAAAAGATAACAGCCCCAAATTTATCAATGACACTTAAAAAAGCTACAATAGTTGATGACTGAATTGATGAAGCAGAACCTATGAAAAAGATAACACCCCCAAATTTATCTATGACACCTAAAAAAGCTACAATAGTTGCATGAATGAATTGATGAAGAAGAACCTATGCAAAAGAGAACACCCCCAAATTTATCTAAGGCACCAAAAAAACCAACAATATTTGCATGACTGAATTAATGAAGTGGAACCTATGAAAACGAGAACACCCAAAAATTTATCCATGCCACCTGAAAAAGCTACAATAGTTGCATGATTGAATTGATGAAGCATAACCTATGCAAAAGATAACACCCCCAAATTTATCTAAGGCACCAATAGTTGCATGATCGAATTGATGTAGCAAAACCTATGAAAAAGATAACACCCCCAAATTTATCATTGGAACCTAAAAAAGCTACAATAGTTGCATGACTAAATTGATGAAGTAGAATCAACGAAAAAGAGAACATCCCAAAATGTATCCAAGACACCAAAAAAACTAATGAAAAGGAGAAAACACCCCAATTTATCTAAGGCACCAAAAAACCAACAATAGTTGCATGACTAAATTGATGAAGAAGAACCTATGAAAAAGGGAATGCCCACATATTTATCTATGACACCTAAGAAGGCCACTAAAGTTTTTTTGACTAATTGATGAATCACAACCTATGAAAAAGATAACACCCCAAAATTTATCTGACACTGAAATAAGCTGCAGTATTTAACTCACTGAATGGATGAAGCAGAACCTAAGAAAAAGAGAAACCCCCAAATTATCCATGGCATTGAAAAAAATGAAAAATAATAGCCTAATTAAATTGATGAAGTAGAACCTATGAAAAATAGAACACCCCAAAATTATCCATGCCATGTAAGAGAACAATATTTATTTGACTCAATTGATGTATCAAAACCTATGAAAAAGAGAAAAGCCCCACATTTATCTATGGCACCCAAAAAATCCTGACTGAATTGATGAAGCACAAAAAAAGAAAAAGAAAATACACCCAAATTCCTCCATGGTGGCTAAAAACCTAACATTTTACATATTTTAATTTATGAAGTAGAACCTATGAAAAAGATAACATCACCAAATTTATCTTTGTCACCCAAAAACCAACAATATTAATGCAACTGAATTGTTGAAAATGAACCTATGAAAAATAGAACACCCCAAAATGTTACACCTAAAATTGTGAAGTTACTATTTACCATTACTGGATAGGGTAAATGTGAATGTAATGTGAGTTCTGGAGATGAATTAATGATGCTTGTACCTTGTTATCAATATGAATGTTATATCACTTGATGTTGATTCATTTGATGTTATCTTAGTTGATGTTATTCATGGTGAAATATTGCATAAATGAGAATAGATGTTTATTGAATTATTGTTATTCTAACTTTAAAGATGTTTATATAGACTGTTTATTGTTGTGAACAATTGACTTCCAAGGCATGTGCTAGTGGTTGTAGGTAAATGTACATTTCTCCAAGGGGAGGGGAAGTATCACTTGGGAGAGGAGCTTGGTCGGGTAATCGGTAAATGTAACTATCTGAGTATAAACACACACCTTAGATTGAGTGAACTAAGTTAGTCTGTGTGGGTAATAGGTAAGACATCCTTAGCCGATGAATCTACATTGAGAGTCTTGTTACTTCTGCATGTTGTATTGAGTGATGTTTATCTATTTGAGTCCTTCCCTTTGATTTTATGTTGATTGTGCTTGGGTTGAGACTTTGGGTTTTGTGAATGGTTACCTTAACATTGTTTCATATAAAAGTTAAATCGTAACATGTCTATGGGCATATATATATATATATATATATATATATATATATATATATATATACATATTCATCGACCCATGTATGAGAGCATTAGCAATGCACATATATGTGAGTAGAAATACTACCAAGGTACATACATGAGGAAACAACTATGCTTGTATATACCTATGTGTGGGAATAGACACTAGGCCATGGTCATTCTATGTCAAAAAGATTACTTGATTATCATATTACAATATAATGAATATGCTTGTATATATATATACACAGATACACTTGCAAGCGTTAATGCTTATTGGAGGTGTACATAAATATATATAAGTATATGTGTATAAAAATATACACGTATTATTATTTGCGGTATAAGATAATAAAATATATACATCCAATATAATGTGGATATTAATAATAATATTATTATTACCTTCCAAATTTATATATATATATATCAGATGTGTGCTAACTGGCTCATGATATATATGTATTTGATGAATATATACATATATATAAATATATGTGAATATATATTAAATATTATATATATATATATATATTATAGTTATATTAATACATATATATATTTATACTAAGGTATTTTAAAATATGTATACGTAAATGTTTAATATATTTATTTACTATAACTATATATATAATAAAATATATATAATTCATATAGTCTCATCTTTGGAAATCTAATTATTTCCTAATTGTTAAATATTAATCATACAACCTTGGAAATCAAATTATTTCCTTATTAATTGAATATTTATCATTCAACTATGGAAATCAAATTATTTCCTAATCAATTGAATAGTTATCACTTCAGCTTTGGAATCAAAATATTTATGAATCATATCATTTGAAACCTTGGAGGATCAAAATAAATTGAAGTGCTTATTGGACTTTGGTTTTAATGCTGAAATGACTAAATATTTGAATTTGGAGCAAAAATGACACTTTGAGAAGTCGTGCACCCTGGTAATATGCATGCATATATGAAACCAATGAAAGGCATTTAAATCCTTTGACTGATTCAAAAAGTTGAGTAAAAAATGAATCCAATCCAGTTAAGAAGCCAAGTCGAGTCGGCATGTAAAATAGGCTATGTGTTCATGAATTAACAATGACCTTTTCTCTATTATTTGATAAATCTGTCATATCTGAGATTGCCGCCACCTCAATCAAACATCCTGTAGGTGTTATTCACCATGTGCCTTTTTGAATGTCTTCACAATGCTAGAAAGTCTAGAGGTCGACTCACCTTGCTAAAGTTGAGTACTAGCTGGAAATAGCGCCACCTCCAGGTTGAATCATTCTATAGGGGAGTGGTGGGAGATTACATGCCCAAACTATAGGAGTTTTGGAGGGTTGGGCTCTCTATAAATAGTCGCCAAACTCTTATTCATAGTACTCATTTCCAATTCTTCATCAGCTTTTGTAATTTATCTTGGGATTACTTTTTGCTTCATTGCGTATCACCTTGTGCATTTATGTATGTTCATTCTTCCATTTCTGAGTGAACAACAATTGTAGCCATTATTCAATTCTTGTGTGAGCATTATTTCTAGACCAATAATCAATTTTTGAGTAAACATTAATTGCAGCCAGTTATCACATTTCTGAGAATTCATTGAGACCTTTTTGATGGATGAATTCTACCAAAGGAAATCGTCATTATCTATTATCTACTTCTAAGTGTGAAAAGAGGGAATTTTGTAAGGAAGAATAATTAATTTTTGTGGTACTGGGAATTCATTAGAGAAGTTGGATTGAACTATAGCAAAGGTAGCTCTGTCATCATTTTGGGGAAAAACAAATATAGGCATGGGATATTCTTCTATTATCTATTTGCAAGAATTATTATGTTGCTTGAATTGTACTTTTTGTTTGTGCATAGGAAGTGAATAAGTTTGTCTTTTGGAAAAATGGAAAATAAAGCATTCTAGCTATGTTATACAATGTTTGTAAGATCTCCATAATAGGAGAATGTTGTTTGCATAGATATTATTTGCTAGACCTTATTGCCTTCAAAAAAGGGAATTGAATCCTTTAGGTTGCTTTTATAATGTGTTTTTAAGTACTCCATGATAGGAGAGATTGCTTGACACAAGTAGACAATTATACTAAATATATCAAAGAGGTTGCTTGACATAGGTATTGTGATATAAGAGGGATTCGCTGCACACAGGTCTCTCCTTTCTTGAGAGATCACTAGGGAACGAATTGCCCTTATACACCTTAGGATAGCAAAATGATAAAGAACCAAGAACACAGTTATGTCTCAGAGGAAATAGTCAGAGGTCCTAAGAGAGTCAGACCATAATTTTTATGTCCTAGAAGAGAGAGCTCTCAGCCAGAAGACGTCAGTGCAAATCTAGGATGCCAGCATGGTGCGTTGTCGTCTAAAATTTGCGCTGCCATCCCAAGCAATAGAGAACTCAGTCACTCAATGGACATAAAGAAATCCTACTCACAAAATCATGAGTGATATAAAAAAAATTGTTAACTAACCAAAAAGCCAAATACTGAAGGAAATATCATGATACTTCTAGAAAGCTTACCCTTTTCTCAGACACTTGAATCTTCACTCCAAGCTCCTTTCCCATAACCTGCATGTAGAAGATCAAGGAGAAAGTTGTTGGGTGGTTGTATAGGTGTATGCCTCTGTCATACCCCCATTTTGGTGTTCCCACCTCCATGGAAAGCTAAGTTGGAAAGGATTGCAAAAGGAGTAAATAAAGCATGTGGTGAAAGCAATACCCACTCGATAGTAGAACCCGCACCAATAAAGAGTAGAAAAATGCTTGTAAAAGGAAAGTGAGAAAGGGAGAGAGAGTGTTACCCATGAACCAAGGCCCTCTCCTGAGCACATGGAAACACTGTTGAGTGCTTGCTTGAGAGTTTTTATTACTGCTAGGGGGGACCTCAGTCTAGCATGGATTTGACTGTGACAGCACTGCTATCAAAGGAGAACAAATATCAAAGTGGTAGCAAGAACTTGAATCAAAGCTAGTGTGTTGTCTTCCAATCTTCCAACCTCCAAATGAGAGGAAAAAAGAGGTTCTTATGCTTGCAAAGGCAACAAAGAGCTGTTACTTTTAGAATGTAACTACCAGGACACGTGTTAGAGGGTTTAACCTTCCAGATTCCACGTTTCGAGCTCGAGAAACGGCCAAGACGCTAGCGCATCGTGTAGATGTCTGCACGCTACGCATTCGTCCAAAATCCTGTATTCTCAGGGAACGCATCGTCAGGCTTCTATTGCTCAGCCACTTGTCTTCTTGAAGTCAGAATCACGAAATTTTGACTCGAGGGATTTTTCCATTAATGTTTTGGAGTGTCATAAATGCTAGGAAAAAATGTGGAAATATGGAATTGCCCCTAGGTGCAATTCTATGATATTACATTTTTCCCTCACTTTAGTGGGCTCGATTTTGGAAAAAAAATTAGCCTCACTAAAGTAGAAAAGAGAAAATTTTCAATTTTATAGTTTTGCGTGCCAACAAAAAGAGACCATAGCAGCTATCACAGTCGAGCTAACTGGGACTAAAGATTCCCCCAACATCCAAGCTCAACAAATAACATCTAAATGGTCATGAATTTGTTGAATGTTCCATCCTGCAAAACTCAATGTTTAGGTTAGCTTCAAAAAATTAGAAGAAAGCTACCACAGAGAGATGAATGATCAAGAAAAAAGTCATTGATTTGAAATAAAATATAATCAATAGACGACCTTATGCCCCCTCCTGAGTTTTCCCCCAGCTTAGTGGGGAAAATTCAGGAGAAGCTAGGGAGCCACAAGTCCTAGGGAAAATGGGCCTTGGGGGGGCCTATATATACCTAGGTGGGCCCCTAGAAGGGTCATTTTCACTATTCACCGTGAGAAAATTATTGACTTTTGTGAGAGAAAAGTCAGCAAAATGCCTAGCAAGAGAGAGTATGAGGAGCCTAGGTTGGAGCAGTTGCATCGGGACATCGCTGAGGGTCACGAGGTGGACCAAGCAAGTCGCAAACTCTCATTTTTAGTGATTTTTGATACATTTTTTAGATTTTTTCCGCCGGCGAGGTGCGCAAGAGTCTTTTTCGCACACCCATGTCCTGAAACCACACTATCATTTGAGATTAGCGCCTACATATCTTTTGTGCGATGCCATCTCAAAGATGCATTAGCGTCTCTAAGGAAACCATGGCAGTCTAGAGACACATGCACAGTGCGCAGACGTTTGTGCGTCATGCACAAGTCTTAGCTATATATATGTTTTTTTTTTATTTTTGATGTAAACTATCAATGTTTTGATTCAAGCTTTTCATGCTTTCTGCAGGAGTACCCAAAGATTCGGGAGCATCCTGGAGGGCGAGCATTTTGGCTGGTCTACGAGTAAAGAGACCGCTTATTCGCGAATGAGGTCACACTTCAAGAGCGCGTTAGTCTCTGGCACATTTTCACTATGCCAGAGATGAGATATCATGAGTGGATGCTTACAACCCTTATGGAGCAGTGGGATGCTACTACCTCATCTTTCTAGCTACCAATTGGGGAGATGACCATCACTCTCGAGGACGTCTATCAAATCCTTAGACTACCCATCCGCGGACGATGGGTGGCCTTAGACGACACATGGTTGGCATGGGAGCGAGCGGAGGGCATCCGCTACTGCATGGGGAGGACGGATGGTGGCGATGGCACGAACCATATCTACATGCACTGGTATGACTAGGCAAGGACCACAACGCCATTGATCTGTCGAGTTACAGTCGTGATCGTTGCATTGTGGATCACGATTGATGGGTGAGGCTCACACCTACAAGGGGGCCTCGTCCACACTATTAGGGAGATGGTAGAGCATAAGACTATCTTTTCCTGGGGGCGCAACATGTTGGCGCACCTCTACCAGGAGTTGGGTTGGTACGTGCATTATGAGTACCATAGCTTGACAACGTGCACACTTTTGCAAGTGTGGGACTTTTCAAACATCATGTGCACTCAACCCATCAGTTTTCCACGGGTACGACCGTATCAGATCCCCATGGCCCACTAGTATGATATGACAGGCCAGTGGAGGTTTGGAGATCTACAGTTTTGGCAGCTACAATTTGATACCCTTACAGCAGATAGGGTCTAATGGAGGCCCTATTGATTTTTCAAGTGGATGGATGATAGCAGGTATTGGAGGAGTCTACAGAGAGACCATTTTTTGATTGTTCACAGGGAGTATATTATTGTGCCCTACTACTGGAGTCAGGTTATGTGACAACATAGCCAACCGCAGACCATACCACCATATGTTCCCACCTACACTAGGGCCCATAGGAGTGCGGTGAGGATCAAGGACAACCCTCACCTGAGTATTACAAATATAGTCCCATCTGATGATGATGAGCTTGATCATGATCTGTGACCCTTAGCGGTGGTGGATAATGTAGGCGTAGTTGCAGATTTCACACGATGGTAGGAGAGGCATCAACCAACTCCTATGTTTGGCAAGGGTGCTCCAGGAGGGTGATGTAGAGGGTCAGGGACTTTGAAAGAAACACAAAGTTCTCAAGGTTTGCAAGACACAATCTCAACCACTCTTCCAAGCACTCTGATGGAGACAAACCTCAATAATGCACCAAATGACTTATTTTCCTTCCTTATGGACCCAAACCCTAGGAACACTCTTAAGAGACCCAAACAAACTTTTTTTGAATTATTTCAAAGCCCAACCCTTTGACTTAGACACAAAACCAATTTTTCACCTTAACTAGGCTACTAGCCCAACTAGGCCTCTAGCGAAGGATTTTTTACTTTGCACTCAAACTTTCCAAAGGAACCTCCAAACTAATGATTGAACCAGATGTTTTTTGTGATGATACATAACATACTAGATTCTTGATGGCACTTGTTTTGGAGCACACCAATCAAAAATCTGTTGTTTCCTCAAATTTAGGCCTAATTAGCCCTCTTTTTCAAAGCAAACCCTCTTTAAACCCAACCCCTGACCATGAAACTTTCAAAAGTCCCTTAAAATGACTCAAAACCAAGGAATCCAATTTTTTAAACCTCTATGATATCTCTAACACGCTCAAACACAAACCCCTCCTCAACTTGCCTCAAAAACTAGGGCTTCTTGAAAACTAACCTTCCAATCACTTCTAGAACTTGCTCATTGACTCTACACCATTAGGACAACATATTTAGTATATCCCAACTCAAAAAAATGCCCCTCATTAAGGCAGATATTCTGCTGCTACACCCTAGCCTCCATCTTCAAGCATTTTTCATAATGAAATCTTGGTGTACACCGTTTGATTCTTCTTCCCTGCATGTTGGTTTGTTAAATATGTATGTTACATGTTAGGAATGATCCATTTCATAGGTCACATCAGCATTCTACCTTGAAATGGATCAATCATCCATGAAAATCACCAAAACTAGTGAAAATTTTGTGTTCTTTTTTTAGGATAGTTAATATAAAATGCAAGGAAATTAATTATTACTGCTTTCAAAGCCTTAAATGGTGTTAAAATATGTAATCACAAACTCCTAAAGCATCCTACTAGACATATATTCAATAGAGATCAAGTATTTAACAAAAGAACACCATAAAAGTGCCAAAAGTTGTATTTTTCACTATTTCCAGAAAACAGTCCGTACAGTACTTGCTCCAAACGTCCAACCTCCGTACAAATGATTATTTTGGCTTTGTATATCCTTTCCCCAACTGATCCAACCGTTTGGGACTGATTAAGTTGCATAAAAGTGATTAAAACTCACAAAAGCTAGTTACCCACCCAAATTGGAATTCAAAAATCTGAATTTTCCAACTCTTATTTTATTGATTCCTACAACCTAAAAACTATTGAATCTCTAACATCCAACCTTATTTGACATAATTAAAGCACTATATTCCTATCTAACCTCCTAGAACATGATTGTTCCATTTACATTGAAATTTGGTCCTAGGATCCTTATTAGGACCCTTAGGACTTTTGACCTCTTTAATGTGTTCACCCATTCCAAAGGCCATTATAGGCTCCAAGATATCATAATTGATGCTTTGAGTTGATTGATAAGTCTTCAAGACCCCTGCATTCTCCTGTCTCCTTAAGAGTTCCTTGAAGAGCTTGGGTGCTCCTGCACCATTCTCCCCAAGAAAGAAAGAGTTCTTGCCCCAAGAAGCATCCAACTTGTTGCTACCATAATACTCCTTGTTCCTGTATGTTTTCATCTTCACATGACAGGGCATGTAATCTCCCAAAGTCACTGTCTTCCTCTTCTTCCAATCTGCACTCATGTCATTCATCATGTTAGTGTCAAAAATCTGTTTTGTTTGTCCTTTTTGCTGCTTGATAACAGCATGTCCTTGTACCCTATTTTTTCCTTTATTCCACTCATTTCCTTGTGAAAGAACACCACTCCTATTACTCTCAAAAATATAGCATTCAATACTCCCAATCTTAATACTGTCCAAGTCCCAAATATTCTGATTTTTAGGACTGTACTCTTCATATATCTGCTGCAACTCATCATTCCTCTTCCAACCAGTACCTTCCCCCGTCTTACCTATCTTACCCTGCTTATTCACCTGCAAATGTTTCTCAAAATAGATCATAAAACTTTCATTTGACTGCTCCAAAGGCAAAGGCACTAATTTATATCTAACATCTCCTTTATGCACCAAATATGTATTATGGAATCCATCATGCAATGTCCTTCTAGCATACTGCCATGGTCTTCCCAAGATGATATGACCACAAGTCATTGGAATGACATCACAAAGCACCCTATCATGATATGATCCAATTCAAAAATCTACATAAGCCCTCTTACAAATCTCTACATGTTGTCCTTGAGTTACCCAAGTGGCCTTGTAGGGAGTAGGATGATCAAATGTTTCAATCCCCAACTTGGTTATCATATCAAGTGAAACTAAATTGCTATGTGACCCTGAATCTATGAGCAATCTACAGATCTTACCATGACTTAAACAATTTGTTTTGAAAATAGTTACCTTTGGTTCTTGATGAAGTATTTCTCCTTGCTTGATCATAAGAAACTCACCATTAGTCACAGGGTCTGCCATGAATTTTTTTAGTTCCTCCTTCTTGTCTTCTTCTTCTTGTACCAAGTTAGCTCTCCTATCTCTGCCTTTATCAGCTTGTTCCCATTTAGGACACTTGAAGGAAGGATGCCCTGGTTCATTGCAATTGAAACATCTACTTGTGAATGGTCCTCTACCTTGTCCAAATCTGCCTCCTCCTCTTTGATCAGAAAATACCTCTTTGCCTTTGTCATTTTTGCTCTTGTCATTGCTGCCTTGTCCTTGTTCTCTATTACTTCTGCCACTGTTTGAACTACCTCCTCTTCCACCATTGCTTGATCTTTCTTGCTTCCTTTTCACCTTTTCTTCTGCTCTAATGGCGAACTGAAAACATTCTCCTAATGTCCTTGGCAATTGCAAACCAATCTCATCTTGTAGATTGTACCTCAAGCCATTGATGTACCTGGCTATTTTCTCATCCTCTTCCTCATAACCTCCTCTGATACTAAGCTTGTGAAATTGCTCAGTATAGGACATCACATCCATGTCCTTTTTCCTTAAATTTTGCCTCATCCTCTTCACATGAATTGTGTAATCAGATGTTAGGAATTGTTCCTTGACCAAACTCTTCATCCTTGCCCATGTAGAAACTTTTTCCAATCCTCTAGCCATCCTATCATTCTGAAAACTAGTCCACCATGTCAATGTTGTGCCTCTCAACTTGGTTTTGGAAAACTTAACCTTCCTCTCTTCATCCATCTCCTCAAACTCAAAATAGTTTTCTAAGGCATCAAGCCATCCCAACACCTCTTCACTATCCATCTTCCCTTGATA
This sequence comes from Sequoia sempervirens, assembly GCA_007258455.2. NCBI lineage: Eukaryota > Viridiplantae > Streptophyta > Pinopsida > Cupressales > Cupressaceae > Sequoia > Sequoia sempervirens. Next base: position 27,497 of record VDFB02103162.1, read on the forward strand.
GATAGGAAAATATATGTGACTCTTTCCTCCATGACCTTGTACTACCTTCAACAATCTCAATAACCGCCTTTCCTCAAGGTCCTCTGTCTCATCTGCTTGTTGTTCTTGATTTACCCTCACATGCTCTTCATCTTCATCATTGTCTTCTTGGTCTTCTTGCTCCTCTCTCCTCCTACTCCTCTCAAGGTTATTTATCCTTGCTTGCATGGTCTCTCTCTCCCTTCTCCATTTCCTTTCTTCTCTTGCTCTGGCCTGCTCTCTTGCTGCTTCTTGTTCCCTTCTTTCTCTTCTCTCCCTTTCCAAGATTTCCTTCAACTCTTCCAACTCTCTTGCCAATTGGTTTTTTGGTGCCATTTCTGATTCTCCAATCCCTAAAGGACCTACTCACTACTCTGATACCACTCTGATGCAGAGGGTCAGGGACTTTGAAAGAAACACAAAGTTCTCAAGGTTTGCAAGACACAATCTCAACCACTCTTCCAAGCACTCTGATGGAGACAAACCTCAATAATGCACCAAATGACTTATTTTCCTTCCTTATGGACCCAAACCCTAGGAAAACTCTTAAGAGACCCAAAAAAACTTGTTTTGAATGATTTCAAAGCCCAACCCTTTGACTTAGACACAAAACCAATTTTTCACCTTAACTAGGCTACTAGCCCAACTAGGCCTCTAGCGAAGGATTTTTGACTTTGCACTCAAACTTTACAAAGGAACCTCCAAACTAATGATTGAACTAGATGTGGTCTGTGATGATACATAACATACTAGATTCTTGATGGAACTTGTTTTGGAGCACACCAATCAAAAATCTACTGTTTCCTCAAATTTAGGCCTAATTAGCCCTCTTTTTCAAAGCAACCCCTCTTTAAACTCAACCCCTGACCATGAAACTTTCAACAGTCCCTTAAAATGACTCAAAACCAAGGAATCCAAGTTTTTAGACCTCTATGATACCTCTAACATGCTCAAACACAAACCCCTCCTCAACTTGCCTCAAAAACTAGGGCTTCTTGAAAACTAACCTTCCAATCACTTCTAGAACTTTCTCATTGACTCTACACCATTATGAAAACATATTTAGTCTATCCCAACTCAAAAACATTCCCCTCATTAAGGCAGATCTTCTACTGCTACACCCTAGCCTCCATCTTCAAGCATTTTTCACAATGAAATCTTGGTGTACACCATTTGATTCTTCTTCCCTGCATGTTAGTTTTTTAAATATGTATGTTACATGTTAGGAATGATCCATTTCATAGGTCACAGCAGCATTCTACCTTGAAATGGATCAATCATCCATGAAAATCACCAAAACTAGTGAAAATTTTGTGTTCTTTTTTTAGGACAGTCAATATAAAATGCAAGGAAATTAATTATTACTACTTTCAGAGCCTTCAATGGTGTTAAAATATGTAAGCACAAACTCCTAAAGCATCCTACTAGACATAGATTCAATAGAGATCAAGTATTTAACAAAAGAACACCATAAAAGTGCCAAAAACTGTGTTTTTCACTATTTCCAGAAAACTGTCCGTACAGTACTTGCTCCAAATGTCCAACCTCCGTACAAATGATTATTTTGGCTTTGTATATCCTTTCCCCAACTGATCCAACCGTTTTGGATTGATTAAGTTGCATAAAAGTGATTAAAACTCACAAAAGCTAGTTACCCGCCCAAATTGGAATTCAAAAATCTGAATTTTCCAACTCTTATTTTATTGATTCCTACAACCTAAAAACTATTGAATCTCTAACATCCAACCTTATTTGACATAATTAAAGCACTATATTCCTATCTAACCTCCTAGAACATGATTGTTCCATTTACATTGAAATTTGGTCCTAGGATCCTTATTAGGACCCTTAGGACTTTTGACCTCTTTAATGTGTTCACCCATTCCAAAGGCCATTATAGGCTCCAAGATATCATAATTGATGCTTTGAGTTGATTAATAATTCTTCAAGACCCCTGCATTCTCCTGTCTCCTGAAGAGTTCCTTGAAGAGCTTGGGTGCTCCTGTACCAGAGGGGACCCTGGTCCACATGGGGACTTACCAACCCCGCCACTGTAGTACAAGAGGAGAGGTTGACAGTAGACTGGGGAGGAGGAGGAGGAGGCACCCCAAGAGGACGAGGTGCCGCTAGTGAGGCTGAGGAAATGAAGGTTATCAAATCCCCCACTGACGACCCATGTCTCTTCGGCACCACTGTCTTCTATTGTGGTTGCATCACTCACGGCACCAGGAGTAGCCACCAAGGCCGGCGACGTAGGTCTAAGCACCAAGCCTCACCCTGACCCGACATGGCAGCCGACGGATCCAGGTACACATGGTTTATTGTTGTATGTTTTGTACTTTCAATCAGATGATATATGTATCTTATATATATATACCATATGATACTGATATCTTTTCCTTTTCTATGTTTTTAGAGGATGCACAGGGATGGACTAGGCTTATAGCTCAGTGTATATCAGAGGTTCACCCCTGTGTAGATTCACGGGTCAATCCTGAAGGCATATCGACCGGTATCTGTGGGGCGTCATGCCCCCAGCTTCGATTCGGTTGTGTGCCTACGGACTACATACGAGGAGCGGGGTGCAGAGATCATCTAGCTGACAGCAGAGCTAGCGAGCGTGCGAGGGCAATCTAACTAGCTATCAGGGGAGCTATGGACAACGCTCACTAAGTGAGACATGGAAGTGAGGAGGGTTGATGCAACTGAGCAGGCATGTGATGCCCTTCAGAGCCATCTCGATGACCTTAATGGGCAGCTGTCAACTGTGAGTCTAACAAAGGTTCAACAACTACAGGACCAACTATGACAGGCAGAGCTGACGATATCTTCCTTGCAAGGGGAGATTAGAGGGATGTGGGCAGCCTTGTCCATATCACACTCTCATCGTTCACATTCGATGACTACTGTCCAGTCCCTCCCATGGCTTCCAGAGCATCCACTAGAGCTAGAGGGGTTCGGGAGCCACGCGCCTCAATGACCTAGGATCATCATCATTTTTTGTGTATATCATTTTTGGTAGCGAGATACATACATGTTCATACATACTTTTTGGATACATACATTGCATATATATATACATATATGGATACATCGATTCTAGTTTCATGGCATTGTTTATCTAGATGTGTATTTTTTTCATTTCTCATATGATCATGCTATGGATGTTATATTCTCATGTGGATGTATGCTTATATTAGATGCTAATATGATTTAATTAAACACACATGACTACATGTTAATTAAATACAATGATGATCTAATGGACACACACACACACATGCACATGGTTACTCATAACACAAAATTATCATAATGTGTTAATGAACAATGTCAACATATACAATACTACTACTCTTTTTGTAGAGAGAGAGCACCACATAGGTGACACATAGGACATTACACATAGTAACAACGAAGATGCATAGCATTAACAAGCTCCTTCAAAGGCTTTCCATCCATAGATGAGAACCTATGCTGGATGTGAAGTTTCTTTATGAATTTCTTCACTTCCTTGTTCTTAAATGGTGTACCATTGTCAAAAACAAGTGTAGTGGGCAATCCAAATCGAGAAATGATGTTGTTCATAAGGAAGCTACGGATAGCTTCAACATTCATAGATCAGAGCGGGATAGCTGTGACCCACTTTGTGAAGTAATTCGTAGCGGTAATGATGAAAGCATGTCCTTTGGAAGAGGGAGGTGATATCTTTCAAATAATATCCAGCCCTCATTTAGCTAACAACCAAGGGGAAGTTTGGTTTTGTAACTCTTGGGCGGGCGCATGAATGAGTCAGTTGCGTTGCTGGCATTGAGGGCACTTCTTGACAAAGTCAAAGGAATCTTGTTCCATTTTTTTCCAATAGTATCCCATGTGTATCAATCTCTGCGTCAAGGATTTACCACAAAAATTTCCACCCCTAGAGCCTACATGAGCTTCCTTAAGGGCAAGGGGTATTTCCGCTTTGGTAAGACACCTAAGAAGCAGGCCATTATAGGCCTTCCTATAAAGGATGTATGATAGGAGGACGTAGCAAACCAAAATATTCCTCACACGAATGCGGTCATTCTTTGTTGCATCATCAGGGAAGTTCCCAGTTTTTAAATAGTTATAAATATCAAAAACCATTCTCTAAATACAATGATGATCTAATGGACACACACACACACATGCACATGGTCACTCATAACACAAAATTATCATAATGTGTTAATGAACAATGTCAACATATACAATACTACTACTCTTTTTGTAGAGAGAGAGCACCACATAGGTGACACATAGGACATTACACATAGTAACGATGAAGATGCATAGCATTAACAAGCTCCTTCAAAGGCTTTCCATCCATAGATGATAATCCATAGGCGCCTGAGCCATATATAGAAATCACAATGTAAGGGCCTAACCAGTTAGGGCTGAATTTTCCTCTTTGGTCGGGCAACACATTTACATTTCTCTTATTTTCACAAAAACCAAATCTCCTATTTTAAAGGTTCGAGGGAGTACACTTTGATTGTATTGTCTACATAACCACTGGTGATAAGCTTTAAGATGTTCGAGGGCTCGTAAATGGTGTTCATCGATCATCTCTAGTTGATGCAGATGGTTGACTCGATAGGTCTCATTATCAATTAGCCCTTTCAGGGAAACTCGTAGAGACAAAATTTCCAATTCTAAGGGCATGATAGCTTTGGAACCATACACAAGGTTATAGGGCGTTGTCCCTATAGCTATGCAAACACTCATGTGATAGGCCCATAAAGCATACGCCAGTTGAATGTGCCAGTCTTTACCGTGTTTATTAACCATTTTTTGGAGAATAAGCTTAAGACTTTTATTCGATGCTTCTATTTGACCATTAAATTGAGGATAGTAGGGTGTAGAGAACCTATGCTGGATGTGAAATTTCTTTATGAATTGCTTCACTACCTTGTTCTTAAATGGTGTACCATTGTCAAAAACAAGTGTAGTGGGCAATCCAAATCGAGAAATGATGTTGTTCATAAGGAAGCTACAGATAGCTTCAACATTCATAGATCAGAGCGGGATAGCCTTGACCCACTTTGTGAAGTAATTCGTAGCGGTAATGATGAAAGCATGTCCTTTGGAAGAGGGAGGTGATATCTTTCGAATAATATCCAGCCCTCATTTAGCTAACAACCAAGGGGAAGTTTGGTTTTGTAACTCTTGGGCGGGCGCGTGAATGAGTCAGTTGCGTTGCTAGCATTGAGGGCACTTCTTGACAAAGTCAAAGGAATCTTGTTCCATTTTTTTCCAATAGTATCCCATGTGTATCAATCTCTGCGTCAAGGATTTACCACAAAAATTTCCACCCCTAGAGCCTACATGAGCTTCCTTAAGGGCAAGGGGTATTTCCGCTTTCGTAAGACACCTAAGAAGTAGGCCATTATAGGCCTTCCTATAAAGGATGTATGATAGGAGGACGTAGCAAACCAAAATGGTCCTCACACGAATGCGGTCATTCTTTGTTGCATCGTCAGGGAAGTTCCCAGTTTTTAAATAGTTATAAATATCAAAAACCATTCTCTAAAGTCTACATGGGAACACATGGGGAATTCAACCTCAGGTTCTTTGGGAACTGCAGGGGTTCGCAAGACCTAGAATACAAAGTGGTATTCTTTCATATCTTCTTTGGAAGGTACCAAGTAAGCGGCACTTGCCATGGCATCAACATGTCTATTTTCTCTCCTAGGGATATTGTCTATTGTGAAAGAAGAAAATTGTCTAAGCAAAGACAAGGCAAGGTCTCGGTACCAGGACAACTTACTTTGCTTGGCCTAATAGGTTCTCGTTATTTGATTCACTATAAGTTCAGAGTCACCTAGGATACGAAGGTGTTTGATTTTTAGTGCTATTGCGGCACATAAGCTAGCTATAAGGGCTTCGTACTTGGTGATGTTATTGGTACAAGAAAAGTCTAATCAAAAGGACAAGAGAATTGGTTTTCCTTCAGGGGATATTAGGACCACTCTCGCTCTAGAACCATTTTGACATCTTGACCCATCGAAATACATTTTCCATTCGAGATCATGGTTGATCGTAAAAATGTTTTCATCAAGAAACAAATCTAGGCCAGAAAAGGAGCGAGATGAGGGAGTGTCTGCCAGCTGATCTACAACTGCTTGACCCTTTATCAATTTCTGAGTAACAAACTTTATGTCAAACTCAAAAAGAAACATAACTCATTTCGCTAATCTTCTTTCCAGATCGGTGTTGGAAAACGAAATGCCTTAAAAGATCTGGTTTTACTATGACATGTGTTTCATCATGGAGGAGGTAGTGCCTCAGCTTCTATGTAGCGAAGACAAGAGCAAGGCACTGCCTTTCCATGGAGGAATAATGGGTTTCGTAATCAATTAGGATACAACTAATGTAGTAGACTGCTCTTTCCTTTCTAGAGTCGTCATATTGAGCTAAAAGAGTTGCTAAAGCATATGGCAATGCAGCTAGGTAAAGCAAAAAGGGTCTATCTTCCATAGCCGACATCAATACGGGAGGGTTGGCTAAGTAGGCTTTGATTAACTCAAAGGCCTTTTAACATCCCTCATCCCACATGAAGCGAACATCCTTTTTTAACAAACAAGTGAAAGGAAGGGTGCAATCAACCAAATGACATATGAATCTACGAATTGCCTGAATCTTCCCCTGTAAACTCTGCAACTTGGTAATATTCCTTGGTGGAGGCATGTTAACAATAGCATCAATATTTTTAGTGTCAACCTCGATCCCATGGTGAGAGACTATGAACCCCAGAAGCTTGTCAGCATCAACACCAAAGACACACTTAAGGGTATTTAATCTCATTTTGTAGAGTCAAATTCTTTTGAAAATAAGGAAAAGGTTCTTAGGATGATCTTGACGGGTTATGAATTTGGCCAATATGTCATCGACGTAATCCTCTAGAATCTTGTGAATGAATTCATGAAATATTAGGGTCATCACTCGTTGGTAAGTATCTCCTACATTCTTTAATCCAAAGGGAATGACCACATAAAAAAAAGTACCCCATGAGGTAGTAAAGGCTGCCTTGTACTGATTGTTCGGGTTAATACAGATCTAATTATAACCTGAGAATCCATCCATGAAAGAAATTAATGCATGGCCTACAGTCGAGTCAACAATCATATCTATATTAGGTAACAAAAAATCATCTTTAAGAGAAGCCTTATTAAAAGGTCTCAGAAATCGATGCATATGTGAATGCGACCGTCAGGTTTACTAACGACAACTATGTTTGAAATCCAAGGAGAATAATCGATGGGACGGATAAAGCCTGTTTTTAACAATTTCTCTATCTCAGTCTTAACCATTAATGCCACTCTAGGATTATTTTTTGGATTTTTTGCTTAATCAGCTTAGCATCGAGACATAGGATGATATTATGAACCACTATAGATTCATCAATACCGGGCATATCCTCATATGTCCAAGCGAATATGTCAAGATGAGAATGCAAAATATTGGAGTGTTTGTTTGCTTCTTCCAAAGAAAGACACTTTCCAATTTTGATCACCTTTTCAGGGGATATGGGATCCATAGAGACCTCGGCAGTATCCCATTTTAAAAGGGAACGTCGGTCTTCATGCTCAGGTGTTGCAATATCATCACTAGTGTTAGATAGACAGTCCTCCTCATCAACATTTAGGACAAATTCCCCAAAATACGCTTGGCTATGCAAGCGATATGAGAAATGTCTTTTGTGATAAGGGGGTAATGAGGAGTATGCACTTAGAAATTCCTCTAATGCTTCATCCGAAGAGAAGATATCTAGAGGAATATTCTTGGCTTGCTCCTTTTCATCTATTAACTTAGGATGGATGAGGTTCAATGGTTCGACCTAAATCATATTAACACTCCACCAAGGCTTTGGCTTATATTTTTCAACAGACCAACCTAATCCCAAGTTATGTCGTCATGGTTTAAGATTGATGGGGACTTGAATTCCCTGCTCAATACGTCCTAGACCTTTCTTCCTGTAACCATATTGAGAAGTGAGCTCATATCTAAATCCATAATGAGTTTGTAAAACCTTAGGGGGCAGCAGATCCACATAGAGTGCTTCGTTCCACCAACGAACATCAAATGTCTCTACGGGGGTACTTTCACCTCCTTTATCGGATTCACAATTGTTAATTTCTTTTGCAAGAGGCGGATCATTCTCCTCAGTGTGGGAAGGAATGATTTCCAAAATAGGATAGCCCTTCTCCTCCACGAGAGTATTATCCACCTTTGTACTAGGGGCACGTGCAAGGTCCATGCAAGAGGGGTCTACCTTGTATTATGCAATAAAGAATTCAGAAAAGTTCAAGGAACCCTAATCATCTCCAAGGAAAGCAGTTGTTTGAGAGGATGATGCGGGAGAACCAGGATTCTCTGCTTTAGATAGTTCTTTAGTTTCGACACTCGCCTTGGGAACGATTTTCATAGAGGGTATCGATGAAGCACATTCATAGCATCAATAGTTAAGGAAGGGATACAATTCTTGAGGGTAGACATAGTTGAAGCATGACCAGCAGTAGCCAGTTCATAGAGGTGAATGCCCTCTGGATATGCTTTGACTGTGACTACCTGATTGTTTGTGACAAATTTCAAATAATAGTGTAAAGTGGAGGTTACTACACCCATAGCGTGGATCCAAGGTCTCCCTAAAAGGATATTATAAGGTAAAGGCCCATGCATCACATAAACCAGTGTGGGTAAGGTAACAGGGCTAGCTGCAAAGGTAGTATTATCATACCTCGAGCTTGGCGGCCAATGTTATCAAATCCATGAATGTACAAAGAGGAAGCTACCAAGGAAGATGAATCAACTTTAATTCTAGGTATTAGGTCCATACCACAAACGTTGAGTGTTGATCCAGTATCAACGAGGGTATGCCTAATACCAATCTTATTAATGTTGACTATGATCATTATAGGTTTTGCTTGCTTTTGCACGTCTGGAGGCGAGAGTTCTTGCAGGTGGAATGTAATATTCAGTGAATCCGCACGAATATGAGCCAGAAACACATTAACATCCATAGGCCTAGCGAAGGTAGGCAAGAGAATCTTTTGCATGGCCTCTTGAAGCATCTCTTGATAAACTGGGATGGTCTGAAGCAAGTCCTAAAGCGATATCTTAGCTGGAGTAACACGAAGCTACTCGATAAGATCATAATTGTTTGGTGCTTTGATTGCAGGTTTAGGTGCTGCAAGAAGGCTTGGTTTGGAAGGTGGTAAAGAAGTAGGTTGTGAGGTAGGAATAGAAGGTTGTTGATCAAATTTTTGTCTATTACTCCTTGTCGGATATGTGTGTCCAACGATGTTATAAGATGTAGAATCCGTAGCTTTCACGAACTTTGAATACAAGTTCGGTGAATCACTACAACATGAAATTCCATAGATGGCAGGGTCAGCTGGGGTTACGTAGATGATGGGTTTCTTAGGGCTCGGAGGAGCTGTTGAGACTACCACCACATTTACCAATCCCTCAGCCTCTCAAGAAGAGATTTGTTCATGAGATTTATAGATAGGGGGGAATGCTTCTAAGAAGTCATCTAGAGCATCCTCCAGCATATCGAACTCTTCTTCAAAACAGTCATCATGATGAACATGCAACATCACAAATAAACTTTCGACATTCACGTCAGGTTCACCAAAATGTGATATAAGAGGGATTCGCTGCAAATGGGTCTCTCCTTTCTCGAGAGATCACCAGGGAACGAACTACCCTTATACACCTCAGGATAGAAAAATGATAAAGAACCAAGAACACAGTTATGTCTCAGAGGAAATAGTCAGAGGGCGTGAGAGAGTCGGGTCAGAAGTTTTATGTCCCAGAAGATGTTAGCATAGATCTAGGATGCCAACGCAGTGCCCTGTCATCTAAAAGTCGCGTTGGCGTCCCAAGCAATAGAGAACTTAGGAACTCAACGGACAAAAGGAAATCCTACTCACAGACTCAGGAGTGATATAAATAGAACTATTAAATAACCAAAAAGCCAAATATTGAAGGAAATATCATGATACTTGGAGAAAGCTTACCCTTTTCTCGGACACTCAACTCTTCAGTCCAAGATCCTTTCCTGTAACCTGTACACAGAAGATCAAGGAGAAAGTTGTTGTGTGGTTGTATAGGGGCCTACCTCAGTCAAACCCCCGTTTTGGTGTTCCCACCTCCATGGGTCTAGCCAAGTTGGAAAGGATTGCAAAAGGAGTAAATAAAGAGTGTGGTGAAAGCAATACTTGCTCGGGAGTAGAACCCGCACCACTAAAGAGTAGACAAATGCTTGTTAAAGGAAAGTGAGAAAGGGAGAGAGTGTGTTACCCACAGGCCAAGGCCCTCTCCTAAGCACACAGACGCACTGTTGAGTGCTTGCTTGAGAGCTGTTGTTACTGCTAGGGGGACCTCAGTTCGGCATGGCTTCACCTGTGAGAGCACTATTATCAAAGGAGAAAAAATCTCAAAGTGGTAGCAAGAACTTGAATGAGAGCTAGTGTGTTGTCTTCCAATCTTCCAACCTCCAAATAAGAGGAAAAAAGAGGTTCTTATGCTTGCAAAGGTGACAAAGAGTTGTTACTTTTGGAATGTAACCACCAAGACACGTGTCACAGGGGTTAACCTTCTAGATTCCATGTTTCAAGCATGGGAAACGGCCTAGACACTAATGCGCCACGCATTCGTCCAAAGCCTATATTCTTGGGGAACGCGTTGCTAGGCTTCTGTTGCTTAGCCACTTGTCTTCTTGAAGTAAGAATCACGAAATTCTGACTCGAGGGGTTTTTCCATTAATGTTTTGGAGTGTCATAAATGCTAGGAAAAAATGTAGAAAGATGGAATTGCCCCTAGGCGCAATTCTATGATATTACATGTATTTAAGTATGTTACATGTAGTACAACATAGGTATTTAATTATACTAGATATGTTTGAACATGGGATGCAATGTGTTTATATTTACTCCATAGTAGGAGATGAGTGTGTTTCTCGGTTAATTATATACTAGGCTTGATTGATTGCAAGAGTCACTTGAGGTACACCAAACTAAGTTATTTGTTTAACTTGGAAAGCTTGTATTACTCCTAGGATAAGCATGGGAGCAAGCTTGTGTACTTGCTTGCTTAATAGATTCATAACTAGTAGATTGTTTTGAAGATAGGGTATCTAGGATGACAGACTATCCGTTGAAGGATATACCTAGCTTGTGTACTTACTAGTTGAGAAGGTTGTTACCAAGTAGATTATTTTTTGTAGGTTAGTTTGGGGTGACATATTTACCCATTGAAGGACAATACCTATGCGTAGCTGAAGATAGCCTTAAGTCAAATCGACCCTGAATAGTGTATGTGACAAATGACACTCAGTAGAACATATTGAATGAAACACTTTGATCAATGTAGTGCAATGTATGACATCCACTTAGACTGTGTGATGCTTGAGACTACACTGTCAGTTCACCATGATCTCGTATTACATGCTAGTTCGAGAGTTGTCAGATTGCATAGGTTCTAGCTATGTAGGACACAACACTATGCTCAGTTGGTTGTTGTTATTAGTTACTCTACCAATCTCTTCGTCAAAGGGAAGGGCCATCTATTGAATGATATATGCGCAAGGAACTGCATTATGAGTCTGTGGTTGGCGGAAAAGTGCCTAAGTGATGCTTCTCCTCCATAACAGGCGACCGAAGAACCAATATTTGAAAGGATGGATTCCTGGACCGTCTTACAGCTATTTGTACTAAAGCTCATTGGAGCTATGTTTGTAAAGGTACATATTCTTATTACATGTACTTGTGAAGTTATTGTAATGAAGTGGAATCTTTATTGTAAATTGTTATAGCAACTTGTTTCTACATTTTCAAATAAAGAAAGAAATTTTTTATTGCAATGACTTGTTGGCACGTTTATTTACTAATATGATGTAAATTTAGAATTTTTTACTATACTGAAGGGTTGGCACATTACATGTGGTATCATAGCTACCAGGTTCTGCACTGAAACCTATGAGCTCATTACGCAACAATGTGTAAACCTTATCAAAAGATAACGGTTGAAAAATGTTTATGCCATGATGGCAAGAGAAAAAGAACTGAGGGAAAAGTGAAAAGGAAGATGTGATCCCTAGTAAATTGTGTAAATTGGGACTAGATGAGAGTTGCCCCTAGAGTTAGTAACTCATAAACCAACAATTTACGATATTACCTAGGGATTTGGAAGATTATGTAATCAGGTTATGTAGGAAGGTTAGGAAAAATAACCAGTATATACCTTTATCCAACGAAATAGTTTCATGACTCTAAGGGAATGAGAAGGAATGAGATTGTTGAAAGGCGCAAGACAACTGAGAGGGGGGGTGAATCAGTTGTGACCACACACAAATTCAAATCTTCAAAAACTTATCAATTTCTTATCCACTTAATTTTGTTATTAAGTATGAACATGAAATGCAAATAACAAAAAACAATATCAACACAAAAAACACCAAATTTACGTGGAAAACCCAATGAGGGAAAAACCACTTTGAGGATTAACTCACAATATAAAGTAATAGCGAAAACCGAATACAAGAGGCTCACTGCCCAAATACAAAGGCTCACTGCCCAGATACAAAGGCTCACTTCCTACAGAAAGGACTCACTATCCAACAAGGAGGCTCACTGCCTATAGATACAAAAGATAACAAAAAGATCCACCACAATAGATTACACACATCCACAACCTTGATTAGAAGAATTGTAGACACTATTAGCTCACTATTTTCAGGAATCTAACACATTAAAGTATTGTTTCCGCAATTCACTTTTGCACACTCTGCTTCTTAAACTTGTGGCATACTTGAATGATTCATACACAACATCTCAAATTGTATTTATACCCTCTTCAACCTTAGAAACTTTCTCCAAGGTCGGATACACAGGCTTCATTTCATAAATTCAAATTAGGTCAGAAAATCAACATTCTCGAGGTGGAAAGGAATGGGAGTGGACCAATCCAACACTTAACCAAGACCCAAAAAAATGTCTCGGATCAATCACATGCTACCTCAATTAATTCTTAATCCTTTGTATGAAGTGAAAACACTAGTTCGACCAAACCTAATGAAAAGTACGCACTTCACAAACAGGAAGATAACATGCAAATGATGCAACACACTTCACCACACACCAGAACACATCTTGGAAACCTTCAGATTCATCTACATCAACTACAACAAACTTCATACTCAAAACACTCTTCACCAATCTATCCAAACTGCACATATACACACAGGAACTCTAGAACTTGCCTTCTGGAGCACCAAACCACAAACACTTTTTTCCAGAACACAAACACCACCTTAACAAGCCTTCTACCAGATCTGCAAGATCTAAAAAAAATTGGCAGAGGATTGTGTTAGCTCTCAAAAATGTAGGTTGAATGCCTCAAGGGATTGCCAATCTCTTGATACGCTTTAGGGTAACAGACAAGGTTGAAAGAATTCAACCTTCTACTCTTTAGATGCTACAAAACCTGGGTGGGTGTACCTCTCTTGAACAATGCAGGCTTAACTTGTGATTATTTTCTTAAAGCAGTTTGTTCACAATGGCAATGGGAGGTGAACAAATGAAATCCAACTTGAAAACAACACAATATTCTGATCTGAATCCTAAAATAAATTCTCAATTAACAGATGTAAAGAAAATTTAATAAGTTCAAATGGTGAAGTGCAGAGACTAGTGCCTTATTGGGTATACGGAGTCAAATGAGATCAAGATGAGAAACACTTCTCAGAGAAAATTCAATTATCTGGCATATATTATGTTTACAACTTGTATAAACATGCAAGAATGTGATTACTAAGCTCTACTTAAAAAATCCAATTGAATCTCTCTGATCACTGTGATTAACCAAAAGGATTTAGTCTTTACTTGAAAGAACCAATCAATCAATCACACAAGAATAGCAAATGTGCACTGATAAATCGAATACAAACTTGTCATATCAATTTAAACGATCAGAAAGAATCCATTTTGGAGACAACTTAGCAATCATTTTATTTAATTTCAACAAATAATTGATACCAGACATGTACAGCAACATCAATTGACATTCATAAATACCTCCATGTTTAAAACATGCATCTGAGCCTTTGATTTGATAAACTTATTGTTCTGTATCCATACAATTTTCCTACTGTATCTAATAACTAGTAACCCGTCCCTTTTTTACAATTGCAAAATGCCTATTTATACACAAGCATTTGAAGAAAATATCATTTTTAGATCTCAAGTCGGCCCAACACAAAATTCGGGCACAAAATATGTCAGCCTGCAACGGTCATCCAAGCAGATACATGTTGGCCTTGATGTTTAAATTTTTTTTATTCACCAGTGTATAGTCGGCAAGACATAGCGCATCGTCCTGCCAAAGGCAATTCAAACACTAACATCCCGTGTGCTTATTCGCCTTCACTGTATCTCATCCGGGTCGAGGAGATGTCATGTAGATTGCATTATGTTCTTTTGAAAGCCCCGTGGTTAAAACTATCATTGTGACAAAAGAGAATCTCACACCGACGTGCACATTTCATTTTAATCATTATCGTTGTGACCAAATGATCTCGGAGAGACGTCTCATAGACTAGGCCTTGCTTCACCAAAGCTCCTCATTCATTTTGAGTCGTTGTGACATCCTGTTTGTTACACTGAAGTTGTGGAATTTTCCTATGTTCCTTCGTTGTAACACCGCAGTATCGGGGAGACCATATACCGAGATCATTATGTCAAGCCGAAAGACATTCATTATTCTCAAGTTGCCAACACTCTCACCGAGACATAATCCTTAGACACCCTCGCCAAGACAACACATGTTCGGGGAGAAGTTACATAGATCGTGTTAAGTTTCACCGAGCAATACCCTTTGTAGTATTCAACTTTGCTAGGACCATAAGAAGTCTCCCACCGAAAAGAATTTTTCATTTGACACTGTCGTTGTAGCACATAGATATCGTGGAGACCCTATGTCGACCGCCTCATGCTATATTGAAGCATCCCTTGTTTCGCCAAGAGAAACAGAACCCTCACCGAAAGCCACGATAGTCTCACCGAAAGAAACCCATATATGAAGTCGGTGAGACACATTAAACTCGCTATGACAATACTCCGAAGATACATGGTCAGGCCGAAACAAGTCAGGCACACACGATCGGAAAGACATGAAATCTTTCACTATGACCACTCGCCAAAAGCTTTAACCTTGGCCGAAAGGCCTATGAGAGGAAAACCATGTGTAAGGTCGGCGAGACCGAAGGTCACTTGCCATGACCTTACAACGAAAAGAATAACTCACACCGATGAGCACCCATATGCCTAGTTAGGGAGACAAATTGGAATCGGTAAGATGCAACCCCAACAACCAAGATATATGCCGAAAGAAGCCTCCATGGTCGCCGAAGCAATACAAAAGTCCTGCCGATAGATCTGCATTAAACAAATGTCAATATAGAAGCAACATGGGTTAGGGAGACAATGGGAGACCTATGCCGATATAGACAAAAGGTGGAAAATGCACAGATAGATGACTTAGGGGACAAATATGAGCCAAAAAGTGAGTAAATGCATCATCAAATGAAGGAAATATGTATAAGGAAGGACTCATATGGGGACTCAGGGGGCATGAAAAATATGCGAAAGTCATCAGATTTTAATAGTTCCAACAGTGGCTCCGTCTAGGGATGAATGATAGTCAGATCATTGCAAGGATCCAAATCTTTGGGTGAGCAAACCAGACACAAAATGATGAACCAGTGAGAAGCAATGGAAATGAATGGAAGGTGAAATGGATGCAAAATGAATGCAGAATGGAGGTGAATGGAAAATGAGAGTGAAATGGAGATGGATGAGAACCTAAACTATTGTGCATGGAAAATAATTTTAAAGAGGATACACAAGAGTTGTCCATGCACTAGCAACCCTCAATCCTCTATGTTGATCAAGAGAAGAAAAGCTTCAAGAATTGCCCATGAACAGGAAATTCCTGATCTTCACCAGCCATGTTCTGTAGATAATATGAGTCTTCACCCTTCTTTCCAACAACAACAAAAGGTCCTAGCCACAAAGCTTCAAATTTACCATGCTTGCCTTTCTCCTGACACCTTGCATTCCACATCAACACCAAGTCATTTTCTTCAAATTTTATATTCTTTTCCTTCTTGTCAAATAAATACTTCATATGTGCCTATAACTTCATGTTTTGACTTTGGGCCTCTCTCCTTACCTCATCAAGTTCAGCTAATTGCTCCATTCTATCCTCCATAGGCTCAGGAACTTCCAAATCTTCCTGTAAAACAAACTTGTATACTGGTAACAAATTCTGCAGAGGCATCTGGCTTGTGCCCCATACACTAATTCAAATGGAGACTTTCAAATTTCCCTTTTCACAGTGATCCTATCAGCCCACACAACCAGTTTTAACTTGGAATGCCAAGCCTTCTTATTTTGTCCGAGCATCCTTTTTATAATCTTCAAAAGACTTTTATTGCTAGACTCTGCTTGACCATTGGCTTGTGGATGATAAGGAGCTGCATAAGAAATAGTAATGCCATACTTATCACAAAATCCTTTGAATTCATCTAATCTGAAGCACATCCCGTTGTCTATGATTATTCTCAATGGTGCACCAAATCTGGTGATAATATTGTCCATCAGGAAATTAGTCACTACCTTACTTGTAGCTTGTTTGGTTGGGACTGCTTCCACCCATTTTGTAAAATAATCAGTGGCAACCAGTATCCATCTATGTCCTCCACTTGACTTCTCTTGTATCTCTCCAATGAAATCAATTCCCCATTGATGAAAAGGGGCATCAGCTTGCAAAGGTCGAAGTGGCAAAGCACCCTGATATTTCAATTTTCCAGAAAACTTTTGGCAAGCCTCACATTTTCTAACATGTGTAAAGGAATCATTAAAAACCTTTGGCCAATAATAACCTGCCCTGAGAATTTTGTGTGCAGTTGTCTTTGTTGAATAATGACCTCCACAAACTCCTTCATGCATTTCACTTAGAACGTGCTTGGCCTGTGACTCATCCAGACATAACAACAATATGCCATCCCTGGTTTTCCAAAAAAGATTACCATCCATAAAAACATATTTGGATGCCTGCAACTTCAAAGTTCTCCTCTGGATGTCACTCAATCCATCTGGACATTTCATGTATTTAAGATAATGCATAACATCAGTATACCAAGGAGTGTGTTCAATGCTTGCAATTACAGTTCCTTCTACATTACATACTTTACTTGCTTCAATATCTGATTCTGCCATCAGCTTAGCCAAGCCTTGACCTCTTACTAGCTTAGTGATTTGTATCTCCATGTCAAATTCTTGAACCTTGTTGATCCATCTGCATCTTTTCCCTGTAACTTCAGATTGTGTTAAAATGTCTTTGACAACTGCATGAGGGACATAAGCAATCACCTTTGCTCCAACAAGATACGACCTGAATGCCTTTGTGGCCTTTACCAATGCAAATGCCTGCTTTTCCATTATGTCATACGTCAATTCAGACCCCTACAATGATTTACTAAGGAAAGACATAGGCTGTTCATAACCACCCTCATTCTTCTGTAACATAACAGCAGCAATAGTGTGCATTGAGGCAAATGAAAAAATATGAAAAGGCTTTGTAAAATCTGGATATTTAAGAACAGGAGCCTCTTTGATAGCCTTCTTGATAGACATAAAAGCATCCAAAGCTTCAATAGTCCAATCCATTTTTTGTCCTTTCTTCAGCATTTTAGATATGGGCTTGATGATCTCAGCAAAATTAGAAACAAATTTTCTGACAAAATTAATTTGTCCAAAGAAAGATTGTATTGCCTTAATAGTCTTGGGAATAGGAATTTTATCAATAGCTTCAACCCTCTCAGGATCTATCCTAATTCCCTCTTTTGAAACAATATGTCCTAAAAGCTTACCCTCTGTGACTGCGAAATGACACTTCTTTGGATTTAAACTAATACCATATTCAAGACCTTTAATAAATACCTTTTCAAGATGCTACACATGATCTTCAACCTTCTTTGAATAAGCAGTCAAGTCATCTTGGTATACCACCATGATAATATTAATCAAATCAGCAAATGCAACGTCCATGGCTCTTTGGAAAGTCACTCCAACATTAGTGAGACCAAATGGAATTCTTATGTATACATATGTTCCCCAAGGAGTTGTGAATGCTATCTTGTATTGCTCAGATTCCTTGACTTTAACCTGATTATATCCAGAAAACCCATCCATCATGGACAATAGTTCACACCCTGTCACCTTATGCAATATTGCCTCCATGTTGGGTAGAGGATAATTATCTTTGAGAGATGCCATGTTCAGATTTATGAAGTCCACACACAATCTGATATCACCATTCTTCTTTCTCACAGGAACTAAATTTGAAACCCACATTGAGTGCCTGATTGGTTTGATAATTCCTCCATCCCTAAGCTTTATCAATTCCTCTTGCATTTTAGGCTCCAACATTGGATTTATGGGCCTTTGCTTCTGTCTGAAAGGCCTAGCGTCTGGCTTCAATGGTATTTCATGCTGAAGTAAATCTTCCCTGTATGCTTTCAGATCTTCATATGACCAAGAAAACACGTGTTTGTACTTTCTCAACAACTCAATCAGTATTCGCCTGATTGCTAGGCTTATTTTTTTTCCAATGTACACCTTTCTTGGTGCTATTTCAGTCCCCAAGTTGACTTCTTCAATATCTTCTCTTCTGACCGGCGTTTGTTTCATTAGAGATTTATCATTTCCATCATACAGCCTCTCCAATGCCACTAGACCCTTGGGCAATTTATTTGTTTTGAGCTGTAAAATCTCCTTGCCAAACACAGTTTGCTTCCCATCCACTTCTTCAACAAAAACATTGAAATCAATTTCTTGGGCCTCATACTGATTTATACAATTAAGGAATTTCAAAAGGTCAGTATCATCATTGAAAACTTTCCAGTTATAAATGTTATCAGGAATAGTAGGCCTTGTCTTGAATTCAATCTGTGATACCCCAGCCAATGTGATATCATCTCAATTTAGTGCCACATTTGCTAAAAAATCAGCCATTATGTTCTTTGATCTGTTAATCCACTCAATTGAGAAGGCATCAAACAATTCAATTGTATCCCATACAACATTCCTATATTTTTTTAATCTTTTGTGTTTTGTTGCATATTTTGATTTAATATGTGAAACAACCAATTCAGAATCACCCAAAACAGCCAGCAACTTAATCTTGTGTTTCACAGCTATGTTCAAGCCTGTCAATAAAGCTTCATATTCTACCACATTGTTTGTACATTCAAAGGCTAACAAAAAAGAATATTTAAAAGTAGTACCTTTAGGGGAAACAAAAACAATCCCAGTGCCATTACCTTCTTGGCTGCATGCTCCATCAAAATACATCTTCCATACTTCATTGTAGCTCTGTGCAACATGTTTTTCAATTGGATCACTATTGGTTAATTTTGGATGAGCTGGTTCAATCTTAAAACTCCCAAGATCAACATCATAAAAACAATTAATTTGATCTTGTGGCACACATTCAACAAGTTGACTCATTCTTGGCTCCCTGTATAACTTCACATCTTGACCATTCACTTGAATAGTAGCATAAGACAAATCAAATTGAACATTTCCACCAACAACAGTTGTCCACTATCTTGACAAAAGCATACCAAACTGTAGAGGAGTATCAATCACTATGATATCTATATTATAAGCCACCTATGAATAAGTAGCCAGATTGACTTCAACTCCTCTCATAATGCCTACCATAGGTATAGGTCTATTATCCATTGCATAGCACTTCCCTTCATATGTATCAACACACAAGCCCAGCTACTTCATAACACCTACTGGCATAATATTTATAGCAGCACCAAAATCTATCATGCAGTTCCTCAGCAATTTATTATTTATAAGCAATGTGGTGAAGAAAGGATCCACTTGTGGGGAGGTTGTTAAAACATCACTCAAATAGACTTCTGATTTATTTATCTTTTCTGGCCTATTGACTTCTTCAGAATTCATATGTTTTTCATTTCCATTTGTAATCAATTGAACAACATTATCTCTATACTCCTTAATTTTCATTAGTTCAAGTAATGGAACAAACATTTTTACCTGGGATAACGCCTGTGTGAAGTCAAAAGAGGAGCACTCCATCTTAACAGTCTTCTTCAGTTCTGGCGCTTCTCCTTTGTTCTCTTCTTTTTCTTTTTTACTAGACTGATCAGACTTTTGCATTTCGTTGTGTAATTCTGCAACTTTCTGCTCTTGGATAGGCTTCTTTTCGATTTTATTATGCTGTTTATTTTTTGGCTTCTTTACAGTTTCCTGTGTTGCCTTTTGATCTTTTATAAAAATTCCCCCAGGAACTCCATCTGGCTCATTTACTTTTCTGTTTCTCAACTAGTATTGACTTTTGGCTTTCTCAACCGCAGCAATAGTGATTCTTTCTATTTCATCTTCAGTGAGTCTCCTTACACTACACTGAGCAAGTGCCTCAGCAGGATTTGGCTCTGTATACTCTTCATCAGAATCATAAAAGATCTGATGTTTAGCCATATGGACATTATATTTCTGATTTGAAACATCATATTCATAACCTTCATCCTCTGAAGATGAATTTATTTCCTTAGTATGATAAAAGGTATTTGAAGTCAAATAAATCTTGTGATCTTCTCCATTATCTTCCATCAACATTCCCTCTTCTTGCATCTTTTGAGCTACCACACAATGATCTGGAGAATGTGGTTGATTACAAACTTCACAGAAGAATTATTACTCACCATGTAAGTTCCCTTTTTGCTCAGTGGATCAGAAGTCTCCTTGCCTCTAGGCCTGGCATTTACAGGTTTCCCATCTTTCTAGTATGTATTGTAAGGCATATCATGCAACCTTGGTCTTTCATTTTTGTTCTCATTTTTATATGTATTCTCTTGTCTGTACTGATAATTATTATTTTGCTGAGGAGGCCTCGGGTTGTCTCTTTTATTAATCATACTAGCAGCCTTCCTGTTGTTTTCAATTGTCAGTGCTATCTTCTATGCTTTAGCCAAATCTCTTGGGGATCTACTTCTCAGTTCATACCCTATCTTAGGATCAAATGCATTTAAATAGACACTCAATGCAACAAAATCTGGAAACCTTGATTCAGGAGGTACTTTAGTATGCAACTTGTTGAATTTTCGGTTGAAATCATAGATTGAATCATTCTGATTTTTCTGAATTCTCATTAATTCATGAAGAGCTGCATCTGGAGCATTTTTATTCCCATA
Organism: Sequoia sempervirens; assembly: GCA_007258455.2. Lineage (NCBI taxonomy): Eukaryota > Viridiplantae > Streptophyta > Pinopsida > Cupressales > Cupressaceae > Sequoia > Sequoia sempervirens. The sequence continues at coordinate 48,834 of VDFB02103162.1, forward strand.
TTGCTCTAAGAATTTGTCTTGAAATACCTAGAGAGAATCAATTGAGAATGCTAGCAGGCTATTGAACCAATCCCTAGCATCTTCAAGAAGTGACATCATGAACAACTTCATGTGTAAATCTCCATGAGGCATATCTATGTCTTGGACAAAAAAATTAAAACTCCTTAAATGTTCTTCAGCTGCGATTGCATTACTCCTTGTAAATTTGGGCACCATGTTCCTCCAACTGCCATCCATAGGGCAACGATATAACTGAAAACCAGCTAAATCAAACTGCCTGATCATGGTTGTATGCTGGTGAGGAGGAAGAATAGGTGGATGCTGATACTGATGCATGTGATTATTGTACTATGCATTAGGCTGTGGGATATAATGCTGACTGGGAGGTGGATGCACATTTGTATGCTGTGTGGGAATATGAGGTGGGTGATTTGGCTGCTTGTGATGATTTCCTGTTTGATGGTGAGGAGATACAGGTGGACCAGAAGGCCCTGCACCATGATTGCCATGTTTATGAGGTGGTACATACTTTGGGGGGGACCTAGCTGTCTGAGCAATGTTTTGATTTTTCTGCAATTCGAATTCTTTCATTGCTTGTAACATCCGGGCCTTTTCCTGTTCTTCTCTCTCCTTCTTCTAAGATTGAAACTGTGCTTTGACTTCCTCATAAGTCAAAGATTCATAATCAGTCTGAGAAATCACATTCTGATTTATCTGGTTTTGATCATTTTCCATCTTTTGATCATATTCATGTTGAATTTTGATTCGTTCAGGCTCAAGTCTAGCTTCAAACTCAGCCTGCTTCTGAGCTTCAAGAGAAGAGAAAGGATTTCTTTGATCTTCAGGGGTACAAGGCTCAATGCTTGAATCATCCCTCCATGTATCATAGCAATTATATGTTTCACAATGTGCTCTTGGTGCTTTGCCTTTGTTTGTTATGCACATGTCCTCATTGATCCTCTTTCCTTTATCAGCTCTGTCATCTTTGTGTGTCCACTTACTGCTGCCAGCAGGGGCTCCCGTATGACCTCCCCTATACTGAGATCTTCTTCCATTCATGATGAACAACTTGTAAAATTTATGTCAGAGTCGCCACTCACTTTTATCAAAAATGAAAAAATGTTTGATACTTCTAGTTCCCAGCAGATTATGTGCAATAATTCTGACTCTATAAGTAAGGATTTGATTTTGATTGTTCCCTAGTAGAGTCGCCAATTTGTTAGCTCTTAAAAACGTAGGCTGAATGCCTCAAGGGATTGCCAATCTCTTGATACGCTTTAGGGTAACAGACAAGGTTGAAATAACTCAACCTTCTACTCTTTAGGTGTTGTAAAACCTGGGCGGGTGTACCTCTCTTAAACAATGCAGACTTAACTTGTGATTATTTTCTTAAAGTAGTTTGTTCACAATGGAAATGGGAGGTGAACAAATGAAATCCAACTTGAAAACAACACAATATTCTGATCTGAATCCTAAAATAAATGCTTAATTAACAGATGTAAAGAAAAATGAATAAGTTCAAATGGTGAAGTGCAGAGACTAGTGCCTTATTGGGTATGCGGAGTCAAATGAGATCAAGATGAGCAACACTTCTCAGAGAAAATTCAATTATCTGGCATATATTAGGTTTACAACTTGTATAAACATGCAAGAATGTGATTACTAAGCTCTACTTAAAAAATCCAATTGAATCTCTCTGATCACTGTGATTAACCAAAAGGCTTTAGTCTTTACTTGAAAGAACCAATCAATCAATCACACAAGAACAACAAATGTGCACTGATAAATCGAATACAAACTTTTCATATCAATTTAAACGATCAGAAAGAATCCATTTTGGAGACAACTTAGCAATCATTTTATTTAATTTCAACAGATAACAGATACCAGACATGTGCAACAACATCAATTGACATTCATAAATATCTCCATGTTTAAAACATGCATATGAGCCTCTGATTTGATAAACTTATAGTTCTGTATCCATACAATTTTCCTACTGTATCCAATAACTAGTAACTTGTCCCTTTTTTACAATTGCAAAATTCCTATTTATACACAACAATTTGAAGAAAATATCATATTTAGATCTCATGTCGGCCTAGCACAAAATTCGGGCACAAAATATGTCGGCCTGCAACGGTCATCCAAGCAGATACATGTTGGCCCTGATGTTTAAAATTTTGTTATTCACTAGTGTATAGTCGGCAAGACATAGCGCATCGTCCTGCCGAAGGCAATTCAAATGCTAACATCATGTGTGCTTATTCACCTTCGTTGTATCTCATCTGGGTCGGGGAGATGTCACGCAGATTGCATTATGTTCTGTTGAAAGCCCCGTGGTTAAAACTGTCGCCGTGACAAAAGAGAATCTCACACTGACATGCACATTTCATTTTAATCATTATCGCTGTGACCACATGATCTCGGAGAGACATCTCATAGACTAGGCCTTGCTTCACCGAAGATCCTCATTCATTTCAAGTCGCTGTGACATCCTATTTGTTACACCGAAGTCATGGAATTTGCCTATGTTCCTTCTTTGTAACACCGTGGTATCGGGGAGACCATATACCAAGATCATTATGTCAAGCCAAAAGACATTCATTATTCCCAAGTCACCAACACTCTCACCGAGATATAATTCTTAGACACCCTCGCCAAGACAACACATGTTCGGGGAGAAGTTACATAGATCGTGTTAAGTTTCACTGAGCAATACCCTTTGTAGTATTCAAATTCGCCAGGACCACAAGAAGTCTCCCGCCGAAAATCATTTTTCATTTGACACTGTTGCTATAGCACATAGATATCGCGGAGACCCTATGTCGACCGCCTCATGTTATACCGAAGCATCCCTTGTTTTGCCAAGAGAAACAGAACCCTCACCAAAAGCCACGATAGTCTCACTGAAAGAAACCCATATATGAAGTCGGCAAGACACATTAAACTCGCTATGACATTACTCCGAAGATACACGGTTAGGCCGAAACAAGTCAGGCACACACGATCAGCAAGACATGAAATCTTTCACTATGACCACTCGTTGAAAGCTTTAACCTTGGCCGAAAGGCCTATGAGAGGAAAACCATGTGTAAGGTCGGCGAGACCAAAGGTCACTCGCCATGACCTTACAACGAAAAGAATAACTCACACCGATGAGCACCCATATGCCTAGTCGGGGAGACAAACTGGAATCGGTAAGATGCAACCCCGACAGCCAAGATATATGCCAAAAGAAGCCTCCATGGTCGCCGAAACAATACAAAATTCTTGCCGATAGATCTATATTAAACAAATGTCAATATAGAAGCAACATGGGTCGAGGAGACAATGGGAGACCTATGCCGATATAGAAAAACGGTGGAAAATGCACAGATAGATGACTTAGGGGACAAATATGAGCCAAAAAGTGAGTAAACACATCATCAAATGAAGGAAATATGTATAAGGAAGGACTCATATGGGGACTCAGGGGGCATGAAAAATATGAAAAAATCATCAGATTTTAATAGTTCCAATAGACTGTAGAGTAGAAACATTTCTCCTAGTCCATAGAAAAACTACTTTGCCAACCGATTCACACACTGGTAAACACAACTTTCATTCTTCAACAAACCAACAGCTACAAACTAGGAGATATCACCAACATATGCCCATAAACAACACTTCAGATCCACACAAGCATGGGATCAATATAGAAGAAATGCGGAGCACAAACCAAAGCACATTCTGATCACACACAACTCTAACTTCTCTATTTATTAATTTTCTCAAAAGCACTTGGTAACCCATCATATCAGCATATCTGCAACATCATAAAGATAGCTCCATGCACTCACAACATTTCAACAACATCTCAACTATACATGCACAATCTGCAACATCCTATATTGTGTTGACATCAATGATAACATTAATGACAATGTGAGATTTGCTAACTAGCCTACCTAGGAATCTAATGATTGAAGGAAAGGAAAACTAGAAATATGAGGAAGAATAAATTGTATTCCTCTCGAGAATACAAAGCTATATTCAGCTTGAGAATTGAGAATTACAAAGGAAATGCCTTGGTTATATAGGCCAAGGGGAGAGATAGATGCAACTATATTATGACAAGTGTTGGCATCCTATGAGGTTTGACAACTCATGTCATTAAAGGCTCAACCACCTTATCCCTATGTAAAGTTAAGCTAGTATGAAGAGGACTTTAGTGGAGAACTAGCTAAGAATGAACTAGTTAGATAAAGTACCCTTTTCATACTAACACTCCCCCTTAAATGCAACTTAGGGAGAAGTATACAATGCAAAGATGAAAATATGGGTCCCGACTACTAGGCCTGATGAGGTACCCATGTACATAATAACCTCTCAATGATAAAGAAGGAGAAAACCCAGTGGGGAAAACTCCTACGCATGAGAGGGTTATGAAGAAGGTCTAAGTGACCCCCCCCAGAAGAGATGTGCCTCACTCTCAAGAGAGACCAAAGATGAACATACTTGCTCTCTGTGAAGGGTTTGGTGAATATATCTGCAACTTGATCTGTTGTAGGAAAGTATCGCAAATCAATGACCTACTCCTCAATCAGCTCCCGGAGAAAATGCATATGGATCTCGATGTGTTTGGTTCGTTGATGATGGACCGAGTTCTTCGAGATCTGGATGGTGCTCTGGTTGTCACAATAGATGACTGATGGATTCTGAAAGGTGATGCCAAGTTCAATGAGGATATTCTAAAGCCAAATAGCCTTAGTGGCAACATTGATAGCTCCTTGATACTCAGCCTTGGTTGAAGAAATGACAATGGCATGTTGCTTCTTTCTCTACCAACAAATGGGGCCAAAACCATAGTGAAAACTATAACCGAATGTGGACTTGTGATCATCAATATCACCAACCCAATCAAAATATGTGTATCCCAATAAGTATGACCTTGTTCCTACTGCATAGTGAATCCCATACTGATGAGTTCCCTAGATGTAGTGCAAGATGCGTTTTGTAGCTTTCTAATGAAGCTCATGTGGTTTCGTCATGAAGTGTGAAACAATGCCAACTGCAAAGGAAATGTCGGGGTGAGTATGAGTCAAGTAGATGAGGCTACCAACAAGTTGATGATACAAAGTAGCATCAACCAGTAGTGTGGAACATTTGGCCTCAAGCCTAACTCCAGATAGAAAGGGAGTCAGTGCAGACTTACAATCAGCCATATAAAAATGTGACAAAATATCAAGAGCATACTTGGGTTGTGCAAGTGAGATCTCGAAAGAGGTTTGAGTGATCTCGATCCCAAGAAAGTAGTGCAAGAAACCCAATTCAATCATGGAAAATATATCGTACAAAGCAGTCTTCACAATTGTGATGATGGATGAAGTGCTCCTAGTGACAATCAAGTCATCAACATAGAGAGCCAAGAAGAGAAGAGCATCCTCCTAGTACAAGATGTAGACATTTCGATCAGAGTGGCATCTAGAGAACCCAATGGAGAGAAGAAAGGAGTCAATTTTGGCATACCAAGCTCCTGGAGCTTGTTTGAGGCCATAGAGAGACTTCCTCAATTTGCAAACCAATGAAGAATCTTGAATGAATCCTTGTGACTACTCCATGTAAAGTTCTTCATGTAGATCTTCGTGAAGAAATGCACTCTTCACATCCATTTGATGTACAAACCAACCATGAGCTGCAGAAATAGCAAGTAGCAAGCGACTGGAGTTCATTTTGGCAACAGGGGCAAAGGTCTTAGTGTAGTCAATTCCCGGTACTTGAGAGAAACCTTTGGCCACAAGTCGTGCTTTATACTTATCAACTGATCCATCCACTGCAAATTTGGTTTGATAGATCCATTTACACTGAACAAATTTTCTTCCCTTAGGAAGTGGAACAAGATCCCATGTTGCATTTCACATTAAAGAGTTGTACTCTTCCTCCATTGCGGTATTCCACTCAACAATACTAGAAGCTTCACAAAATGATTGTGGATCTAAAGTTGTGGCAATGTAGGAATGTAGAATGTCTTGATGTTGTGATCGAGTCTTCCTTGTATATGAAGGATCCTCGACAAGATCTCCTGCATACTCTCAAGTGTTTGGCGAGCCCAACGAGGCATGGTAGGGGATGGAGGAAGAGATTCCAAACTCTATAAAGAGGACGATGAAATCTCATGATCAACGAGATGACTAGAGGAAGCTTGAGGAAATTACTCAATGTTAAAATCCTCTAAATCCACTGTGGAGGAAGGAAGAGTAGAGGATGAGCTAGAAGGGATTTCCTAAAAATGTACACTACACTCAATGAAGAGCTCATTTGTTGTAGGATCCATTAGTTGATATCCTTTGACATGATCAGGGTAACCAACAAAGATACAAGGCCGACTTTGAGGTTCTCGAGGCCTTGCACTTCTCTAAAGGAATATGTCCCCATGTTGGGGAGCCAAAAACTCTAAAGTTCCCCACAACAAGTTTTCTGCCACACCAAGCTTTGAAGGGAGTGATTCCTTTTAATGACTTATGTGGAACTCTGTTTTGAATGTGAGCAGCACAGTTGATAGCTTTTGCCCAATATGCAAGTGCAAGGGAGCGAGCGTGGATCATGTAGCCAACCATTTCTTTCAAGGACCTATTTTTCCTCTCAACTACACCATTTTGTTGTGGTGTGTAGGAAACAGTATGTTGAAGATCAATCCCTTCAAGAGTACAGAATTGCTCAAATAGGTGGTTCACATATTCTCTACCATTATCAGTGCGGAGAATTTTGACACACTTTCAAAATTGGTTCTCAACATGAGCCTTAAATTCTTAAAATCTATTAAATAATTTTGCTTTGTTTTGAAGAAAGTAGACCCATGTGTATTTGGAATAGTCATCAATGAAGGTGAGCAAATAACAAGCCTTACTGAAAGATAATGATGGAAAAGGATCTGCCAAGTCACTATGAACCAATTCAAGGATTTTTGAAGCCCTCCAAGCCTTCCCTTTGTCAAACTTGTCTTCAAGATGTTTTCCCAAGGAACAACACGGACATACACCATCAGAAAAATTGATTTGAGGAAGACCCATGACCATATTCTATTTGGTGAGTTGTTGAAGATAACGGTAGTTGAGATGGCCAAACTGCTCATGCCATAGTTTTCTCACAACATTTGAATGGGTGAGCAATGTAGTTGAATGTGAATCAGGTACAAAATAAGAGAAAGCATGCATGCGAGACTCATGATTGGCCTTACCAATTGCAAAGAGTGTATTATCTTCAAGATTTTTGATGCTAACAGAATTTGGAGTGAATTCAACTTTTCTACCATGCTGAGTGATTTGGTAGACGGAGAGAAGGTTGGTTGACAAATCAAGAATGCAAAGGACATCCTCAAATGTACCATTTCCAGTAGGGTGATCGCATAATACTGGTTTACAATTTTTGGTCAAACTGGACACTAAACTGATTTTTTCTAACTAAATCTTCACTTTTGGGCACCTATAGTGGCTAAACCTTGAGGAATTTGAAGATGATGCAAACTAGTGATTTGTGACATTTTTTCTATAGATTCTAATTATTTTTTTTTCAAGATTTTTTGAATCAGATTGCACTTCTTTTTCCATCTCCTTTGAAAACTAGTTTTTTTAAGTAAACTCTAGTTTTAAGGAGTGATGCTCACCATATACAACATAACTTTTTTTCCATGAAGGATAAAATTTTATTTTTTCAAATTTAGATTTGTAACTACAATATCTAGTGCTTTCATTTGGTTTCATAGTGTTTTATTGAATATTTTTTCCTTAATCAAGTTTCAAAGTCAAACTAATTACAATTCAGATATGTGTGGACTGTATACAACATAACTGTTTTGTATGTATCAAAATTCTTTTTTTTTTGGATCAAGGCTTCAATATCTAGTGCAATGATATTTTTCAAAAAAAATAAAATTGATAATATGCTATTTTTCCACATGTGCAGATCAGAGAGCTTGATTTTCGGTGCAAAACCTACATTCACAAGAAATAAAAAATAAATATAATAATTAAATTAAATTTATTTAAAATTATACTTTTTGGGAAGCATATAATAAGGACTACATACTTACAATTTTTTTTTTTTTAAATAAAATTCATTTGATCCCCCAAAAGGTAAAACAAAAGTGGTTTTTTATCAGCATTTTGATAGGTGTAAAGGAGACTTCATTATAGGTATGGTTTAAAACTAGCGGGGTTCTATCTAAGGGGGTTTGATCTAAGGTGGTTCGATCAAAACCTCTTCAATTGGAATCCTTTAAATGGAACTTTCCAAGGCTTAAATCATTATATTTTCTAAAAATATGTGATCTCAGCAAAAAATAGGATCTCCCAGAAATTGTAAACCAGTATTGTGGGATCACCCAGTATCAATTGAACCCTTCCTAATGACTTCCACTGGAGAATCATCCCCAATGAGAATGTGGGGCACAAAACAAGGCTCCAACAAGGAAAATTATTCTTTACTAGAACCCATGTGATGTGATGCACCCAAGTCAAGAATCCACTCTTTTGAAGAATCAGTAATAGCAACAAGTGCATGTGCTTTCCCTTTACCTGATTTGGAAGGAGTAGAGGATTGTTGAGAAACAAAAGATGGCAGATTAATGTTGTTCCTTTTAAGAAGATTCTTCAACTCATTGATCTGCTTCTTATGACAAGAATGTTCCTCATTACCAGGTTTCTTGCAATAGCTACAAGTTGGCCTTTCCTTCTTTTGAAAATTCCCCATTGAAGAGGAGGAATTGGAGTAAACTTTTGTTGTAGAAGATGATTGTGCTTGATCTCTTTATGACTTCTTCTTGAACTTATTTTGTTTGTTGTCAGGTTTCCTTGATTCTTTTTTACCCTTTGGTTGACCATCCATCAAATCTTGTGAGTGTGAAGGATTAAGAAGGCCCATTGAAAGAAGCTTACCTTGCTCTTGCATTAACATTTCAAAAAATGAAGCAAAAGAAGGTGTAGTGAATGTAGATCCAATTGTCAACCTATGAGTATGAAAGCTAGAATCAAAAGCTGCAAATTCAGGTCCAAGTTTGTTTAGAGTGTTATAGACAAGTTGAATGTCTTTCTTCTCTAAGCCACATGATTTACATTATGCTCTAAGGTCATTGACCTTTGTTACATAATCCTGGATGTTATCAAAAGAATTTGGATCAAGACTCATTAATTCATTATCAATTTGATAACCACGAACTTCATTAGTTATACTATAGAGATTTTTTAATTTGTCCTATGCATCATGTAAAACTTTACATTCTTCAATCTAAAACATGATATCAAGAGAAACTAAACTCCTTAGACAACCAAGAGCTTTTGTATGTTCAAACATCCAGAGTAGTTTTTCCTTATCATTTGTGGGTTCAGTTACCTTCTTCTCAACATAAGTTGTATATCCTAGTTGCACTTTGTATTTAGTGCAATTACAAATTTTTGGATTTCATTGCTTTTACAAATCCTCAAGAAATGAGCATGTGTTGAAATTATACATTTGGTACAATTACATCTGAAATAAATAGCACCAATGCAAAGTACACGAAAAATCATGTACTTTAAAAAAAAATCAACTTGATCTGAGGTCGTATGCAAAAGTTATGCAGCTTTGAAGTTTGCAAAACGAGAACGATGAGGAGTCGTCCCTGAGAATCAGCAATTTCTGAAAAATCCATGCACCAAAATTTGAAACTGTCTTCACCAATGCGTAGAGCGTAAAAAATTAGCCCAAATAAAAAAAATTTGCACTGAATTTGGAGGTTAGGAGCCTGAGTTATAAGCCTCCAAAGTTGCCCTTCAAAAAATTAGTGCAACAACGGAGAGGGGGTACAAAAATCTTAAAAACAAATCCACCAAATTTAGCGGAACTGTCGCCAAAATTAGCGGTCCGCCAAATTTAGATGTTTACCAACTAATTTAGAACTCTGCCAAATATAGCACTCTGCCAAACAAATTTAGCATTCTGCCAAACTCGCCTCCAAATTTGATGATTGGTAGATTTTTAATTTTTTTTGAATTAAAAAATATTAAAAATTGTCAGGAAAGACTGTCGGCAGATTTTAGTTTTTTAATTAAAAAACACTAGAAAAAATTAAATACTGCCAAAACTGTCGGCAGACTTAAAAAAGTTATACATTTTAATATTTAAAAAAAAAAATGATAAATTTTGTTGACCGAAATAAATTCGTCTGCGAAATGTAAAAAAATTATTTTTTTAACTTTTAAAATATTACTAATATTTAAGCTTTTGGACAAAAAAAATTGACACAGTTGAATTCAAAAGCTTAAATATTAGTAACTTCATGGACTATGGAAAACTCATACCAACTATTTTAAAATATATTAAAAAAATATTAAAAAGTTTATAAAAAAAATTTAAAGGCCCAAAGGCCGAGAGGAAGCAGCGCAGGCACTACCTGTGCGTTGCACGTAGAGGGTGACAAGTACCTTGGTCCCTGCAGGCTGCACAGGTACCTGTGTACCTAAGCAGGGTGTAAAAAAAAATTATTGAAGTTTTTTTTGCAATTCTTTTTGGTTTTAATTTTAATTTTAATTTTTTAATGAAAATAATATAATTTTCAAAATATTTTTTTTTCAATTTTTTGTTTTTAAATAGATTTTTATTTGCAAATTTTAAAAAATCAAAATATAATTTTGTTTGTAGAAACAAAAAAAACAAATAAAATGACTTTTATTTTAAAACAAAATAAAATGTTTTTATTTTAAAACAAAAAGATAAATGTTTTATTTTAAAAACAAATTAAAATGTTTTTATTTTAAAACAAAAATAAATATTTTTATTTTAAAATAAAAAATATTACTCATTTGTTCATGGGGGCAAAATGGCTCCCTGGACAAAAAAGTTTGCCTTATGTGACAACTTTGTCCAAAATTGACATTTTTGTTGGGAATAGGATGCCATTTAATTGTAATCCTAAACATATTTCATGTATCTCCTAAGTCCTTGGAAAGTGTTCCCCAACACTAGGATTAGAAAGAGATTAAATTCGAATGAAATGAACATGTAAATTGACATTTTAATTATTCCTAAATGATAGGAACATGTGGGGGCACCCAAGAAGAGCTCCTATAAAATAAAAGCACATGGGGTGCTCATATGGAAGGTGGAACCCACCTTTCTTAAGTTAATTGTTTGGATGATTGATAGCACTTTAGTAATGCATGTTTTGTTACTAAAAATTAGGAATTGATATTTACATGAGTGGAGTTCAGTTTAGTTCAATTCAGTTATGGTTCAATTATGGTTCAATTATCTTCAGTTGCATGTAGTTATTTTGAGTTGAATGCTAGTTGACTTCAATTGACTTGAGTTGCATGACTAATGACTTCAGTTGCATGACTAATGACTTCAGTTGCATGATAGATAACAGGTGGATACTTTCAGTTAAGTGGGGATGATCAATCATGCATAATGTTTGCATGAATTGGTTGAAAGATATGTTTCAGTTAACTAAGATTGACTTGGAACCACCTTGGGCACCCAAGTTGGCATCTTTGAGTTAACACCTTTTGCATGAGAAGATATTTACAAGGCTCAGTTAAGTGGGCCCATTTTTGGGCGCCAACTTTGAGGTGATGCTTGTAAGATATTTTCTTGACCAACATTCAGTTAAGTGTTCAGTTTGGGGTGCCTAAATTGAGGAAGACATTGGTTTCACTTTAGATTACATGGTGGAACTCTACTTGCCAAATCTAGGAAAAGATTTTTGTGAGGAGCTTTATTCTCTTGTAATTGACAACTCTTATGGGTTTATAGGCTCAATTAATTGTCTATTTATTGCAGCAATTGCATCAAAGTTTATTGCAGGTTAGCAGGTTGAGCTTGTGCATGTGTGAGGGTTTGAAGCATGGCATGGGATGTGTGGATTCATGCTTGGTCAAAAAGAATGTATTGATAGCTTGTGCATGTGTGAGGGTTTGAAGCATGGCATGGGATGTGTGGATTCATGCTTGGTCACATGGAATGCATGGATAACTTGTGTTGTAGAAAGTGTATGAGAGTTCCATGAGAATTTATTGTAGGTTTTGAAGAAGGATTGTTGAAGGAAAAGGAAGAATATCAATCAAGGATTGATACACTATTATTGTAATCTTGTTTCAAGGTTAAATAATACAAGCACTATTGATTTTGATGAACTTTTTTCCTGAAAGGGTTTCTCCACGTATATGCTATCACTTCTATCTTCTTCTCTCATTCTTCTACAACCTTCTATCTCTTTCTACAATTGGTAAAATTGATCTAAACAAATTAATCATACACAAAGAATTGTGACAAAGAACACTTAATTAGATCTACAGTCTCATAGTTTTACAAGTTTTAAGCTACAATATTACCTTCGTTTTCAACATTTTTGATAGTCAATTTTATGGTTTTCGGGCCTTCTAAGCACGATGGTAGGGTTGGATTTGACCCAAAATTCTCTTAAATGATGGCTCCTTGTTGGATCTGGCAATGAACCTCTTGCTTCAAATTGTCGTAGATCTGGCCTCCGGTGTCTGTTTCAGGTGAAATAAGGGAAAATCCAAATGTCTTAGTTGCTCTAGACTCAATGGTGAGCTCAGAATCTCTTCAGGAAGCTTCAAGAATACCTATAACTAACAAGTCTTTGTATGAATCCCCCCCGAGAAACTGGTATTTTTTTCACACCTTTCTGATTCTCCAGATCATCTGAGGATGCAAGAGAAGAGCATACTCAGTTTTATTGAAAAAAAAAACTTTGCACACTCATATTTCCTAAAGGAATGCTAACCCACAACTCAAATTTGGCTCTGATACCATGTGAGATTTTCTAACTAGCCTACCCAGGAATCTAATGACTAATGAGAAGAAAAACTAGAAATATGAGGAATAAACTATATTCCTCTCAAGAATGCAAAGCCATATTCAACTTAAGAATTGAGAATTACAAAGGAAATGCCTTGGTTATATAGGCCAAGGGGAGAGATAGATACAACTAGATTATGACAAGTATTGGCATCCTATGAGGTGTGACAACTCATTTCATTAAAGGCTCAACCACCTTATCCCTATGTAAAGTTAAGCTAGTGTGAAGAGGGCTTTAGTGGAGAACTAGCTAAGAATGAACTAGTTAGATAAAGTACCCTTTTCACACTAATAGACAACACCACCAAGCTTGCTCATACTTGTATCAATCTCCCTCTTTGTCATTGATGGCAACACATGATGTGAAAAACCATCAAAGACAACATCAATTTCATTCCTGCACTCTCAATATTTCTGGCAAAGACCTTCTCTTCCTCTTTTATTATTTTTCACATGACTCTTTCTCCCCCTTTGACATCAATGGAAAAGACCAAAAAGCTCTGATCACTCCCCCTTAGGAGTGCACCCATACAACTCATACTACAACAATGAAAAATTTCTACTCCCCCTGCGAAGTAGACCCATTCATTAATCTAGACAAATGAAGAATCTATAGATTCACTAGACTGATGCACCTCCATGTGCACCTAGTTCGAAGGAGGGGAAATGATCCCCAACTTCTCCCTGAGATACTCAAAAGTATCCTTCGAAAGAGCCTTAGTAAAGATATTTGCAATTTGATCTTTTGTAGGCACATACTCCAACCTGACTTCTTTCTCCAACACCTTTTTTCTCAAGAAATGATATCTGATAGATATGTGTTTTGTTCTTGAATGCATTACTATATTCTTTGAAAGGTTTATAGCACTTGTATTGTCACATAATATAGGTACAGGCTCATCACATATCATCCAGGCTATATCCTTCAAACTTTGTTTCATCCATAACACATGTGTGCAACAAGATGTTGCAATATACACAGCTTCAACAGTGGATAAAGAAATTGAATCTTGTTTCTTGTTTAACCATGAAACCAATCTTCCTCCAAGAAATAATGCTCCGCCACTTGTACTCTTTCGATCATCCACACAACCACCCCAATCTGCTTCAGTGAAAGAACTCAAGGTAAAATCAGTATCCTTAGCATACCACAAGCCATAATCCAAAGTGCCCTTAAGATATTTGAATATCCTCTTTACAGTTGTAACATGTTATTCTTTCGGTTCTACTTGAAATCTGGCAACTAAACATACTGCATGTATGATATCAAGTCTAGTAGCAGTAAGAGACAACAATCCACCAATCATAGATTTGTACTTGCTTTGATCAGCTTTAGTAGATTCATCATTTTTACTCAGCTTACATCTGGTCACCATAGGAGTACTAACTGGTTTGGAGTCATCCATTCCAAACTTCTTAAACAACTCTTTGGAATATTTTGATTGTGAAATGAACATCCCCTTATCAGTTTGATTTACTTGAAGCCCAAGGAAGAAATTCAACTCACCAATCATAGACATTTCAAATTCCTTTTGCATCTTCTCTGCAAACCTCTTACACATACGTTCATTTCCTCCAAAGATGCTATCATCAACATACACTACCACTATCAACATTTTGTTTCCTTCTACCTTGAAATAAAGATTGCTATCTGTAGAGCTCTTATTAAACTTTTGATGTGTCAAATATCTCTCCAATCTTGCATACCATCCTCTGGGAGCTTGTTTCAATCCATACAATGCCTTTTTCAACTTGCAAACCATATTTGGTTTATCTAATAACTGAAATCCTTTTGGTTGTTCCATATACACCTCTTCTTCCAATTCTCCATTCAGGAATGTGGACTTGACATCCATCTGATATACCTTGAAATCCTTATGTGCAAAAAAAGACAAGAACATTTGAATTGCCCCCATTCTTGCCACCAGGGCAAATGTATCTTCAAAGTCAATTCCTTCAACTTCTGAATAACCCTTGCATACAAGTCTTTCTTTGTTTCTCACAACTTCACCACTCTCATTCAACTTATTCTTGAACACCCACTTTGAACCAATTACATTTTTATTCATGGGTCTCAGAACCAATTCCCATGTTTGATTCTTCTCTATTTGTTGCAATTCATCTTTCATTGCTTTTACCCAGTTGTCATCTTTGTATGCTTCATTTACAGACTTAGGTTCTATATTTTAAAGTAAACAAAGATTTACTTCAGCTGCTACCTCGCTTCTTGTCTTCACACCTTCATATCTCCAATTATTTGTTCTTTAGGATGATTTCTCTATTTATACTTAGGAGTCTTCCAGGTTCCAAAGTCTCTTGTTCTTCAAATTTTTTTTGTTCTTCTTCTTCCTCCTTATTCTCTTTAGGTACTTGTCGACATATAGGATCATCTAGTTCAACTTGAATTATCTCAATAGGTTTGTGCATATCCTCACCAACAATCACATTAGCACTCTCTACAATCTTCCTTAATCTTTTATTAAAGCATCTATATGCTTTGCTGCTAGTTGAGTATCCAAGAAAAATCCCTTCATCACATCTTGCATCAAACTTCCCAAGATTCTCATCATCTCTTTTAATGTAACATTTGCTTCCAAACACCTTAAAGTTTAATTCACAATAGGAATCTTGTCAGTCCATAGCTCATAAGGATTCTTTGTGTTGTTACCTCTGATCCGAACTCTGTTAAGAACATAAACAACTGTTTGTATTGCCTATCTCCAGTATACATTAGGTACATTTTCTTCTTTCATCATGGTTCTTGCATCTTCTTGAACAGTCTGGTTCTTTCTCTCAACAACTCCATTCTGCTAAAAAAATTTACGAGCAGAAAAATGTCTCTTTATGCCATGCTCTTCACAAAATGCATTAAACTCACTAGAAGTGAATTCTCCACCTCTATTAGATCTTAAACACTTGATTCTCAAGTTCACTTCATTCTCTACCCTTGCCTTGAACACTTTAAACCTATCCAAAGCCTAAGTCTTCTCCCTAAGAAAAGCAACCCATGTCATTCTAGAATAATCATCAAGGAGCATGAAATACCTGTCACCATTTAGGCTTCCTATTCTTGTAGGAACACAAAGGTCTGTATGAATTAATTCCAACACTTCAATAGTTGATTGCTCTTTTCCTTTAAAACTGCATCTTGTTTGTTTCCCCAACTGACAACTTTTGCAAACAATATTAGCAGGATTTATGATTTTAGGTAGATCCCGGACAACCTCTCTTGAACTAATCCTGACCAGATTATCAAATTTTACATTTCCCATCCTCTGGTGCCATAGCCATCTTTCATTAACTTGAGATACAAGGCATTGACCATTAACACCCTTAAGCTGATAGATGTTTCCATGTGTTATCCTCCCTACATCAACCATAGTTCTGGACCCTTTTCTGATCTCACAACTATTATCCTGAAACACAAGCTTGAAACCTTTGCTACACATTTGTCCAACACTTAAAATATTATGCCTTAATCCTTTAACACAATAGGCATCATCAGTGTTGTGTATTCCATCAAAGCTAATTGTTCCTTTCCCAATGATCTTAGCTCCAGAATCATCTCCAAACATGACTAATCCACCATCATACTTTTCAAGTTTAGTGAACTTACTTTTATCTCCAGTCATGTGATTAGAGCAGCCACTGTCAATCACCTAATAGTCTTTGTCCTGTCTAGCATGAAAAACTGTAACCAAAATTCCTTCCATCTCATCCTTCTTGCTCTCCGAACCACTTTCCCTTGCACATCATCCAGAGCTAGCAAACACAAATTTATTCTCTAAAGCTAGAAATAAGCATTCACTACCATCACCCTCAAAATCAGATTCCAACATCTTCTTTAACATAATACAACTTCTTGTACTTCTTATCCTTCCTATCTTTATGATCCATGTTCTTCTTATGTGCAACTCTATTTGGACATCTTGAAGCATAATGACCAATATTTCCACAACTGAAACATTTGAAAGGTAGCATACCTTTGTACTTACCAATACCTTTTTTCAACTTCCTGGTAAATTTTTCTTCTAACTCATCTGAATCATCACTATCCAAATCATCTTCTATCTATGTATCTTTAAATGTTGATTATGTCTTCTCCTATTTCTTTCCAAACTTCCTCATCTCAAATGCAGTCTTGAGGTGCCAAACAACTGTTCTTTAGTAAACTTCTTAGGATCATATTCTTCTTCAATGATTGAGACCTTATCACTGTAACTCTCAGGTAAGGTCATTAGAATCTTCTATATTATATCTTCATTTTTCAGAGTACCCCCTTGATCCCTAACTTCATTTGCTACAAGGTCAACCCTCTCGAAATAGCTTGCAATATCTGTAGTAGTAGGACCACTTTCCAATGCAACATACTTCATCTCAATAGCCTTCCAGGTCTTGTAACCAAGAGAGATTATGTAACCTCTCATTTGCACTTTCCAGTCACTGTAGTCTAATCCATCAAACATAGGGATTACCAATTTATGCGCCATCAGATCTACCTCAAGCGGTTAAGCTCTTCACTAAGGAACCAAAGCTCAGATACCAATCTTTCTTGGAGGAAGATTGGTTTTATGGTTAAGAAAGAAATATGATTTGGTTTCTTTATCCACTATTGAAGCTGAGTATATTGCAGCAACATCTTGTTGCACACAGGTGTTATGGATGAAGAAAACTTTGAAGGATATAGGGGTGATATGTGATGAGCCTATACCTATCTTCTGTGACAATACAAGTTCTATAAACATTTCAAAGAATCTAGTAATGCATTCAAGAACAAGACACATATCTATTAGATATCATTTCTTGAGAGAAAAGGTGTTGGAGAATGAAGTTAGGTTGGATTATGTGCTTACAAAAGATCAAATTTCATATATCTATACTAAGGCTCTTCTGAAGGATACTTTTGAGTATCTCAGGGAGAACTTGGGGGTCATTGTACCTCTTTCTTTGAACTAGGTGCACATGGAGGTGCATTAGTCTAGTGAATCTACAGATTCTTCATTTGTTTAGCCTGATTAATGGGTCTACTTCACAAGGGGAGTAGAAAGTTTTCATTGTTGCAGTATGAGTTGTATGGGTGCACTCCTAAGGGGGAGTGATCAGAGCTTTTTGGTCTTTGTGATTGATGTCAAAGGGGGAGAAAGAGTCATGCGAAAAATAGTAAAAGAGGAAGAGAAGGTCTTTTCAAAAAATATTGAGAGGGCAGGAGAGTGCAGGAATGAAGTTGATGTTGTCTTTGATGGTTTTTCACATCATGTGTTGCCACCAATGACAACACCACCAAGCTTTCTCATACTTGCAATAGAGATAACCCTTTTATAATAGCAAACTATGGTTGTAAGAGTCAAGAATTTTTGGATTTAGTGAAAACACCTACGAATCTATGTGTATCCAAAGTCGACATAAATTAGATCAAAGTAGGAAGTCGACGAAGGAAGTATCCATAAGGGTTGGAGAACTCTTGATATAAACCTAACTCTTGTGTAAAGATAGGATCTTGCATGAAAAGGGAGTTAGTACCTAGGAAAAGAGTAAAGACTAGAATGGTCAAAAATAAAGTAATCAACAAAGTGGACTAGGTTCCACCAACCAAAATTAATGAGATTATTGGAGTTTTATTAAGATAAGAGAGAGAGAGAGAGAGAGAGAGAGAGAGAGAGAGAAACAACTTTGGTATCTCTAGAGGTTAAAAGAGAATAAGATTCCAAGCATTGGAATAAAATCACTTGAAAAGGTGAATACAGGAAAGAAGCCTGAAAAGGTAATTTAGGTTAGCCTGGCAAAGGATTGGATAGTACATAGATTGGTTGGAGTATAAGTTGAACTCACCAACATGTTTGTGAAATTCAACATTTTTTTAGAGGTTCCAAAAGGAAATGGAATACAATAAGAACTATGTATCAGAACAATAGAAGTTGCAAGGAAAACAATGTTCTAAGTTGAAAAGTACATCCTCAAAAGAGACTTGTGAGCATGGATATTCCTCTACCAAAAAGGATATCAGAAGAGAATTGGATTAATGGAGTGTCTCGTAACTTGTAAGTTGTTGATTATTCATTAGATCTCATGTTGGATGATCCAAGTTATTGAAATCTATGAGATATAAATCAATGATGAATCAAACTTTGGGTAAGAGTATATTTGAGGTATGCCATAAGGAAAGTTAAAGGAAATGGAAAGCCAACAACAAAGAATGACAAATTCTTTCAAAGAAGCAAGTGTTTACTAAGAGTTCAACTTTGAAGTAGATCAGAAGTTGTGGAAACACTAAGGGGGGAAGGAAAAGAGTAGATTGGATCGGGTTAAGTACCCCATCCAATGGAAAAATGTGGGTATGTTCTCAATTTGGAAGAACTAATGACTTCTTCGCAAGTCATAATGACAATTACTTGTCATACATTTTATGACCACAAGGAAAAAGGGTATTGGGATTTTTGGAGTAAGATAAATGGAAAGGTCAAGGGTTATGACCTATTATCATCCCATACCTTATATTAATTTGATTGGAAGAATCAAATGATATTATTGATGCCTTAGAAAAGGATAGGCAGATAATTTGAACATGATAAGGAAGATCATGCCTATAGGATTGGCAAGGGAGTATCTAGATTACTCGTGATTGGAAGAAAGTGTCTCTAGACTCCTCTATACCTTATATGGGGGAATTATGCTATTTCTATACATAAGTAGTAATACTACACATTATGAAATATATCCTTGTTGTAAAACGACTTGACACTAAAACTTACTGTGCTAAGAAACTTGAGGATGAAAAGGTTTAACCATAAACCATAGAGATGGTATGAAAGATAAAATATGATGTGATGCTATGCAAATGCATCAATTATATTTAGCTTGATTAATCACTTGATCACTACCCTACTCTTTAATGGAACCCTAGGTTTGTAAATAACCTAATTGGGACAAGAAGTTCATTTGAATGAAGAGAGAGAATCAACTTTAAGTTTTAACCTATTGAGTTAGGTTATGTACTAGACTACTCTTAAACACCTATAAGTTGGAAATAACTTATTTGGTTAAGTTATACATTTGGTCTTGATTGGGATATATAGGGGCAGAAAAACTTATAACATCGGACTAGTCAACGATTGAGGACTCTTTCATAATAATTTGAAGGGAATATTGAGATTAAGATTCACCATGTGGATGTAAAAATCACTTGAGCGAATGAAATTCTATGAGTAGAAACATAGGTGGGATACCTAGTGAGTTAAAGAAGCTACTTTACAATCTAGAAAGGAAGTTACAGTATTGACAAGACTCTACTTTGATTACTCTTATATTAAAAGAGGATACACTCTTAAAGGGAAGCATTTATTGTTAAGTCAGAACATCATAGCAATTCCATTTAGTGTGAAAATTATGGAAATTTTCATTGGGAAGAACATCGAGGTTGTTGCTTGCGCTTATAAAGCATATACCAAATTTGGACTCTCCTATATGATTAAGAGAATCAATGGAACCAACGAGAAATGTTCATGCTAGGTAATTAGGTATGCAATTAAATTTTATATCTTCTAAGGACAACATGATTGAACAAGGATTAATACTCAAAATCAGTACCAAATTTATTTGGAAAATTTGATTGAGTTGAAAGATGGATTACATCTTTGAAAATAATCTGAGGACATAAGCAATCCACGGTATGGATGTCCTAAGATAAATGGAATTTATCTCCATAAAACTTAAAACCATCATTACATGGGAATTAAAAGGTAGTGTGAGATCAAAATAGGTTTTCACTTAGTCAAAGGATAGACTATTATTAGATATAAAAGAGCCTATGCACCAAATTTTTTGGAAGATTCAGGAATGCAATGAGGAAATTGATGTCAGAATTAGGACATTGGAATGACAACAGGAGTTGTCGGATGAGGATCCACTATAACCTGGAAAAAGATAGAGTATGAGGCTGCACGAAATGTGGCAAGATAATGTCTAGTATGCCAGGAAATGAAGACCGGATGTCATACTCGGTACGACATGTATACTCTTTTGAGAATCCAGAGGGAAAATAATAGAACATGAGATAGATCAATTTGTCTATGTTGGTAAAAACTAACATAATGTTCTAGTGGACAAAACTCATCAAAGTAACCAA
The DNA here is from genome assembly GCA_007258455.2 of Sequoia sempervirens. Taxonomy (NCBI): domain Eukaryota; kingdom Viridiplantae; phylum Streptophyta; class Pinopsida; order Cupressales; family Cupressaceae; genus Sequoia; species Sequoia sempervirens. The sequence continues at coordinate 69,793 of VDFB02103162.1, forward strand.
CACTTTTGGAAACTTGACTTATAAGATTTTGGTCCTAATAATATGTTGTGCGCAAGTAGTGGCTTAGTAATCTTGAGAGGTTGTTTCAGTTTAGCAAATAATGATAGGGTTGTGTAAACCATGATCATACTATGAAACATTTAGTTGAGCGAATGTGCAATATATTATTCTTATCAAATAAGTGAAGATGGTAGACTAAATCTTAAATGATTTACAAATTTCCAACATTGAAGTTTGGACCATTATTTGGAAAAGAAGGTTGGAAACTCTATTAAGTTGAAATAGGCTTAGAAATAGAGTGAACCCTAGGCTTGATAGAATGTCAAAAAGGAGTAATAGATCGAAGTGATCAATGAAACTTTGTTGATACAAAGCTTAAGTATGAAGCAGTATCAGGATTTGATAGGTGTCTAGGAGCAATGTTGTGCTCAAGATGGACAAGTAATCAATAACAAGTACTTTGTGGCAAGGAAAATGATTGTGTAAGTGATGACGGACTCGGTTTATAAGTTGTCTAAAAGTGTAAATACCCAAGGGAAAGGATGGGACCCATGATGTAGTGTACAATGCATCGACATTCCTTTTCTATTTGGATTATACTAAGGATAAATTCATGGGCCAATGATTTCCGATCACTATACATGTTAGGTGTTGTGTATAGTTACTATTATATCTTGGATGTGTATATGTAATCAAACTCTTTAGGAGAGTAAGTATGTGTAAGGCATACGAGATTTCCCAATGCAATAATGAGGACATTCGAAGCAAGGTCTAGGAAGGACAAGATTGCTACATAGGATGAATGTTTTATAAATCTTATGTATTTTGAGAATTGTAAGTAAAACTTTACTTAACTTTAACGGTATGTTAAAAGGCTATAGATCATCGGGGACAATGATTCACAAGGGGGGAAGTATTTTACACCCCAAATTGTGAAGTTACTATTTACAATTACTGGATAGGGTAAATGTGAATGTAATGTGAGTTCTAGAGATGAATTAATGATGCTTGTACCTTGTTATCAATATGAATGTTATATCACTTGACGTTGATTCATTTGATGCTATCTCATTCATGGTGAAATACTGCATAAATGAGAATAGATGGTTATTGAATTATTGTTATTCTAAATTTGAAGATGATTATATATACTGTTTATTGTTGTGAATAATTGACTTCCAAGGCATGTTGTAGTGTTTTCAGGTAAATGTATGTTTCTCTAGGGGGAGGGGAAGTATCACTCGGGAGAGGAGCTTGGTTGGGTAACTAGTAAATGTAACTATCTGAGCATAAACACACACCTTAGATTGAGTGAACTAAGTTAATCTGTGTGGGTAATAGGTAAGTCGTCCTTAGTTGATGAATATGCATTGAGAATCTCGTTACTTCTACATGTTGTATTGAGTGATGTTTATCTATTTGAGTCCTCCCTTTGATTTTATGTTGATTGTGCTTTGGTTGAGACTTTGGGTTTTTTGTATGGTTACCTTAACATTGTTTCATATAAACGTTAAAGCGTAGCATGTCTATGGGCATATATATATATATATATATATATACATAGATCCATGTATGAGAGCATTAGCAATGCACATATATGTGAGTAGAAATACCACCGAGGTACATACATGAGGAAACAACTATGCTTGTATATACCTATGTGTGGGAATAGAAACTAGGTCATGGTCATTCTATGTCAAACGAATTACTTGATTATTGTATTACCATATAATGAATATGCAGCTTGTGTATACACACACACACACACAGATACACTTGCAAGCGTTACTACTTATTGGAGAAGTGTACATAAATATATATAAGTATATGTGTATAAAATATGCATGTATTATTATTTGCAGTATAAGATAATAAAAAGATATACATCCAATATAATGCAGATAATAATAATAATAATATTATTATTACCTTATGAAATTACATATATACATATATACATATATACATATATACATATATATATATATATATATATATATATCATGAGCTAGTTAGCACACAACCGATTTATATTTGATGAATATATACACACACACATATACATATATATATATATATATATATATGTAAATGTTTAATATATTTAAACTATAACTATATATATAATAGAATATATAATTCATATAGTCTCATCTTTGGAAATCAAATTATTTCCTGATTGATTAAATATTAATCATTCAACCTTGGAAATTGAATTATTTCCTAATCAATTGAATATTTATCATTCAACTATGGAAATTGAATTATTTCCTAATTGTTTGAATATTTATCACTTCAGCTTTGGAATTGAAATATTTATGAATCATATCATTTGAAACCTTGGAGAATCGAAATAAATCGAAGCGCTTATTGGACTTTGGTTTTAATGCCGAAATGACTAAATATTTGAATTTGTAGAAAAAATGACACTTTGAGAAGTCATGCGCCCTGGTAATATGCACGCAGATATGAAACCATTGAAAGGCATTTAAATCCTCTTACTGAGTCAAAAATTTGAGGAAAAAATGAATCCAACGCAGTTAAGAAGCCAAGTCGACTTAGCCTGTAAAATAGGCTGTGTTCATGAATTAACAATGACCTTTTCTTTGTTATCTGATAAATTCACCATATCTGAGATTGGTGCCACCTCTATCAAAAATCTTGTAGGTATTATTCACGATGTGCCTTTTTGAATCAATCTTCACAATGTTGGCAATTCTGGAGGTTGACTCACCTTGCTAATGTTGAGTACTGGCTAGAAATGGTGCCACCTCCAGGTTGAATCATTCTACAGGGGAGTGGTGGTATATTACATGCCCAAATAGTAGGAGTTTTGGAGGGTAGGGATCTCTATAAATAGTTGCCCAACTCTTAGTCATGGTACTCATTTACCATTCTTCATCAACTTTTGTAATTTGTCTTGGGATTACCTTTTGCTTCATTATGTATCACCTTGTGCATTTACGTATGTCCATTCTTCCATTTCTGAGTGAACAACAATTGTAGCCATTATTCAATTCTTGTGTGAGCATTATTTGTAGACTAGTAATCAATTTTTGAGAAAACATTAATTGCAACCAGTTATCACATTTCTGAGAATTCATTGAGACCTTTGTGAGGGACGAATTCTACCAAAGGAAATCATCATTATCTATTATCTATTTATGAGTGTGAAAAGAGGGAATTTTGTATGGAAGAATAGTTAATTTTTGTGGTTCTGGGAATTCATTGGAGAAGCCAGATTGAACTTTAGCGAAGATAGCTTTGTCATCATTTTGGGGAAAAACAAATACATGCATGGGATATTCTTCTATTATCTATTTGCAAGAATTATTATGTTGCTTGAATTGTACTTTTTGTTTGTGCATAGGAAGTGAATAAGTTTGTCTTTTTGAAAAAAGGGAAAATAAAGCATTCTAGCTATGTTATACAATGTTTGTAAGATCTCCATAATAGGAGAATGTTGTTTGGATAGATACTATTTTCTAGACTTGAGTGCCTTTGGAAAAGGGAATTGAAGCCTTTAGGCTTCTTTTATAATGTGTTTTTAAGTACTCCATGATAGGAGAGATTGATTGACACAAGTAGACAATTATACTGAATATGTCGAAGAGGTTGCTTGACATAGGTATTTAACTATGCTACATGTAGTACAACATAGGTATTTAATTATACAGTTAGATATGTTTGAACATGGGATGCAATGTGTTTATATTTACTCCATAGTAGGAGATGAGTGTGTTTCTCAATTAAGTATATACTAGTAGGCTTGATTGATTGCAAGAGTCACTTGAGGTACACCTAGCTAAGTTATTCGTTTAACTTGGAAAGCTTGTGTTACTCCTAGGATAAGCATGGGAGAAGGCTTGTGTACTTACTTTCTTAATAGATTCATAACTAGTAGATTTTTTTGAAGATAGGGTATCTAGGATGACAGACTATCCGTTGAAGGATATACCTAGCTTGTGTACTTACTATTTGAGAAGGTTGTTACCAAGTAGATTAGTTTGTTGTAGGTTAGTCTAGGGTGATAGATTTACCCATTGAAGGACAATACCTAGATGTGTAGTTGAAGATAGCCTTAAGTCAAATTGGCCCTGAATAGTGTATGTGACAAATGACCCTTAGTAGAACATATTGAATGAAACACTTCGATCAAAGGAGTGCAATGTACGACATCAACTTAGACTGTGTGATGCTTGAGGCTACACTATCAGTTCGCCATGGTCCCGTATTACATGCTAGTTCGAGAGTTGTCAGATTGCACAAGTTCTAGCTATGTAGGACACAACACTATGCTCAGTTGGTTGTTGTTATCGGTTACTCTACTAATATCTTCGTCAAAGGGAAGGGCCATCTATTGAATGATAGATGCGTGGGGGACCACATTATGAGTCTGTGGTTGGCGGAAAAGTATCGGAGTAATGCTTCTCCTCCATAGCAGGTGACTGAAGAACCAAGATTTGAAATGACAGATTCCTAGATCGTCTTATCGCTATTTGTTCTAAAGCTCATTGGAGCTATGTTTGTAAAGGTACATATTCTTATTACAAGTACTTGTGAAGTTATTGTAATGAAGTGGAATCTTAATTGTAAATTGTTATAGCAACAAGTGTTTGTATATTTTCAAATAAAGAAAGAATTTTTTTATTGCAATGACTTGTTGGCACATTTATTTACTAATATGATGCAAATTTAGAAATTTTTACTGTACTGAAGGGTTGGCATGTTACACCAAACTTATGACATGTTTATGAAACAAAACATATGAAACAAAGAACACACCCTAATTTATCTACAACATCGAAGAAAACCTAAAACATTTACTAGACTGAATGATAATAAAAAACCTATGAAAAAGAGAACACTGTCAAATTTATCTATGGCACTGAGCAAACAAACAAATATTATCAGACCTAAACCCAAAACCCTAAACCCATGAAAAAGATAACAAACCCAAATTTATCTTTGTAACCAATAAAAGCAACCACATTTATTTGACTGAAAAGATGAAGCATAATCTATGAAATTGAGAACAACCCTAAATTTATCTATGGCATTCAAAAAACCAACAATATTATTCATTATTGTAATGAAAAACAACTCCATATTAAAAAATAGTGATGCTTGAAAAAAAGATTAATTTCCACAAACGTTTAGTGTGTTTATGAACACAGTTTTTATAGTGTTCATAGACACCACAAACTTCATACCGAAGCACCCTTTGTTGCAAGAATGAAGAGATTGAAGGTGTTGTCACTGATGTCAACCAGTCAATTGGTTATCCACTTGTTGTTGGCTATATATGTCGAGGATATTGAGAAAATTGTAATAAAGAGTTGTTGCATGTGTTTAGTGGTTGCTTCAGGTTTTGGTCCAGATTTGCTTTTGTGGTTGTGTGGTTCAGATATGTTCATGGTTGTTGTAAGGTGCTATACTTAGATTTTTGACTGTTGGTTCGTTGTACAATACAAGTTGTATTCACCAATTGTGAACTGTGGTTTTCTATGTTTCTGGTTGAGGTCCAAGAGAAATGTTGTCAGCCCGGATTTCTCTTTGATGAAGTCTTATGACTTGTGGTTCTAGAGTTGAGTTGCCTTGATTGTATTGAAGTTAATTTTGACATTTGGAAAGTTCGTGCTTAATGGTTCTATGTGTTTTATGTATCGGTTTGGCTGACCTTGGGTGAAATACTACTTTCGAGAATGATGAAGCTTGTTGGTCCCTATGAAGCGTGTGTCTGGGTTGTCCTCGTTCTAATTCCACCCTAGGATGTTTTCGCACCACCTAATTTGAATTTGGATTTGGATGGCCGACTTTGGATATGTTTCAAAGTTGAAGATGGTATAAATATAAGATGAGTTAGTGATGGAAAATATACAAGAGTCAAGAAGAAGAGTGATAAGAGAAAAGAGGAAGTGCAATTTGGTGCGACATTGATTCTATTCATTAAGTGTGTTTGTTGCAAGTGTGGGAGATGTGCGAAGCTTAATGCTAAGTTTCCAGATGTAGTGAGCAAGAGGTGAACTCTATCATTCATGCAAATTGATTGAGTGACTGTGGTGGAATCCTTTGTTGCATTGGGATTGTAGTCTCTTTGTAACAAGTCTTCTTTGTCCTCTTTGTATCTCTGTGGCAGTGATCCCTTCGAGTTGTAGCCTTGTTGGATAGTGAGTCCTTATTTCAAGCAGTGAGCCTTTTGAAATTAGTTTTGATATTCTCTATAGTGATTTAATCCTCACCGTGGTTTTTCCCTCATTGGGTTTTCCACGTAAATCTGGTGTTATTGTGTTTATGTGTTGGATTTGAGTTTCTACATTGGCATTTGATGATTAATCATTTAAGTAGTTTTAAGTATTAGTTTCGGTGATTGAATTAAAGGTTTAAATTAGTGACAACTGATTCAACCCCCCTCTTAGTTGTCTTATTCAACACCCTCCACCTACATAAAACAAATGCAAACACAACACAAAAGTCTACAAACAACTATAAAAATGAAAAATAGAAAAATGGTGAGGCCTTAGTGAGCTTTCAACTCACCTGGGTTGAATGGATGTTGATGTTCTACTAGAGGTGCTATTTGGAGCCTACAATCGTCTTCCTGCAAGAACACAAGCATGCAAACCCATTAAACTTTTTTGCTCGAGCAAATGGAGCCAAAGAAAGAAACAAATATAATGCACATTGAAAGTGTGGGTTTACCTACATGGATGGTAACCGGTGAATGCGTAAGAACCCTACAATGGCGCCAAACAACGTGGGAGATTGCATGGCGAAGCTCAAAGGCATGGAGTTGTCGAAGACTTATAGTAATTGGTGCCTAGTTGCAGCAACATAGGACTCTAAGCATAGCATGTTGTGGTGGCGAGATTGATGTTGCAAAGACCTTAAGTGAACATGTTTTGGCTCATATGTGAAGAACAGTCGAGAAGATGGTAGATTGAAAGGGGAGAAAGTTGGTGAGTTGTGCAAGGCACCTGGAGCATTGAATGCATAAGGACTTGTATTTTGTGTGGATGTCGTGGAAGTAATACGAGGGGATGCGCATTAAACACGACTATACAGAAGAATTGGTAGGGGCGGCAAGCGATTATTGTGACGCAATGGAGTGAAAGGGTGGTAGATTGTATTTTGGCGACGTGGCAATCCGGTCCATTTTGGATGTCATGCCACACACCAAGTGGAGGTGGGACCGTGCACATATCGATTGCATGGCAAAAAATAATTTTTTTGACACCTTGGCCAAATCATGTAATAACATGTGTCATATGCAATAAAAAAATTTAAAAATAATTTTATTATGTTTATAAACTAATTACCTAATGTCTCGATTTGCAAAAAAAAATTACAGATCCACTGAACCGTCGAAGTTAGAGTGTGCACGTTCCAACCCCTACCCTTATAATATATTCTAAAAAATTATAATGTTATTGAAAAGATACATATCTTAAAAATAAAATTATAAATTAATCCTTATATCACTAGTACTTCATTGTATCACTGTTGAATATTTTCATCATTTTTAATAAATAGAAATTTCATAAAAATACGCTGATGATTGGATAGATATCCCCTAATTATGATACTTAATAAATACAACTGTACATTACTTACTTCCTTCATATGATAATAAATATTTGTACTCCTAGTAGATATTGTCCACAGTCTGATAAAGTTGCTTCTGAATTTGCTGTCTGTATTTTCTGATCAAATCCAGAGACAACTTTATTATTTGTACACATTTAAATGTTACCAGATTACTGTGTTTCCCTTTAATATAATATGATACTTAATAAATACAACTGTACATTACTTACTTCCTTCATATGATAATAAATATTTGTACTCCTAGTAGATATTGTCCAGAGTCTGATAAAGTTGCTTCTGAATTTGCTGTCTGTATTTTCTGATCAAATCCAGAGACAACTTTATTATTTGTACATATTTAAATGTTACCAGATTATTGTTTTTCCCTTTAATATAACTAGCCAAAGCAATTCTCGACAACGAATCTTCTTTGGAAGCTTCCAGGAAAGTCTTCCACACCAAGCCATACAAATAAATGGCATGTAAAGACTATAGACAAACTATCGTTTTAAGCCGGTACCTCGATAACAGCAATGCCAGCCAAGCTCGAATAGGCAATTTAGCTTACTTCATTTTCAACCCACCGACCTAAGTACAATCCTTCCTCCACACAGCTCTGTCTCTTGTCCCTTCCTGCACTCCTATTTATTACATAATCTCACTACATTTACTCTGCTCTTGTGTTCTTGGTGGGCGCTTAGTTATAAACGTTTTTCAGACCTGCACACTAACAACACAAGAAGGAGGGAGAATCACATGTTTATTATCTTCTTTGTTGGGTTTAGATGGATTTGGGGGCCCAAAGACCAAGGTTCGAAACATCACAGACAAGCCCTTGTATGTGCAAATTCGGGTGGGTGCCATTCTGAGGAAGGCCTACAGAGTGAAGCCTGGTTACAGCAAAACCCTAAGTTGCAGCAAAATATGCACTAAGTATTCTCCACAAGGTCACAGCACATTTTATTACGATGGAAGCTGCGAGCCCTATGTGTGGATTCACACTACTAGTTTTGGTGCCTGGTCTAGTGCTAAACAGCAGTATGTGAGCCTCTCTGACTTGGAGGCTTGCAGAGTGCTCAGCGTTTGCCAGGACTCCATGAAAGCAGCTTTTTCTGTAATCAGGATTTACAGATGAAAGACTTTTTCACTTATTTTGTTTTTTCAGGGGATGGAGGATTCTATTTTTAAGGTTTTCAATCAGATTCAATTATCTTGATATTTAAAATGATGTTTTTAAAATCTAACTGTATATCTTTGTGTCTCAACATTTTGTTTTCAATCACATCCATCAAGGTTGCTTAAATTAAGGGTTATGTTAAATTCAGTTTGTCAAAAACAATATTTTTTTGTTTGAGAATGAATATCTGATTAGTATCCTGCGCATACAGATTACACAAGAAAAGAGTTTAACCAGTCAAAATACTGTAGGAAAGCTTGAGCTCAAGGCATAGAGTAACTCTTGAGCACTTAGCCTGCCCATCCCAAAACAAAACAAAAAGAACAGAAAAACCATTTGGTCGTAGTGTTATGAAAAATGCTTGATTTTATTCATTCATTCCATCACCTTGATATGTATTTAAAGAGGTGAGGAGGCGGTAGAAAGCGGTTAAAAGGAACCAGAAACAGTTTAACTGCCTCTTAACTTCCTACGTTAAACTGTTGCCTATGCTAACAATGCAATACAATAATATATTACGCTAACACGTAACATGCTTAAAGCCTTGCAGATGCTAATGATTGTGCTTTGCTAGAAGTATTGAAGCAATTTTTGTTTTTGTTATTTGCAGTCTTAGAATGGTTTTCGGTGGTGATTGTTTAAAGCATTTTCTCTTACATTTAATCATATTCCTTAATTAATTGAAATTCAAAATGGTCACCTTGAATTTTCTGAAATACAGCAAAAACTGAAAAGCACTATCAGTCAAAGATCTTTCATTCAGTCCAATTTAAAAGCTATCTTTCAAAGCAAGTTGCATTTGAAGTTTCATTATATTTTGTGGTTTAGAAGCCTGTGGACAGTTTTTTCTTTTCATTTTCTTTTTAAAATAGAAAGATTTTATTAAGGCCTGCAGGAGTATAGGGCTGCCGCCAAGGCAATTTGGTGCTACCATTAATGTGTGGAGAGACAGTACGAAGGCGTGTGACGACTAAGCAAGTACGCCATTCTTCGGACTGACGGGACGCGTGGGCAAAAGTCTCCAAAGCTTTTAAAACTTAGTTTTATGTTTTTTTTGGGCTCTGAACTCGTCACATTAAAGCAGTTTTTCACGATTTTTTAAATCATTCCTTTGAAGTTTTTCGTTTGTCCTTAAATCATTGTGAATGCTCCGTGGGATTTCTAATTAATGTCTCTCTCTAGATAAAGTAGGCCCCTCCCTCTCCCTAGAAAATGGTCGTATGTATGTGGGTTTTAAAGTTGTTTTGGTAAAAAGTATTGAAGCTCTTGTCCTTGGTCATATAAGATTGTATATAACTTTCCACTATTGGTCATATGGTGAGCCTTCTAAGGTTGCAAGTTAATTTTTAGTACTTGTCCTAAGGCAGGTTAGTATGCAACATCGGTCAATCATATTGTTTTATTTGAACATATTACTTTTTATTTGTATAGTCTGAATTTTAAAACTTATTTTTTATATTTGAAAATTAACATTTATCTTTTTTTCTATTCATGTGAGTAGCTTTGTAAATCATTTTTGTTTAAGAAAATTAGGAAAATAAGAAGGCATAGATTGATTAAATAAAAAATGAAAGATTAAAATTGGTGGCTGGGGTTACAAAATTCACTGAATGCATAGTTGATGCATTAAATGGCAAAAATCATTTTTGTTTAAGAAAATTAGGAAAATAAGAAGGCATAGATTGATTAAATAAAAAATGAAAGATTAAAACTGGTGGCTAGGGGTACAAAATTCACTGAATGCATAGTTAATGCATTAATTGGCATCTGGCTGGAGGAGAAGCCACTCGAACCACTGGATGGCTATGTGTGGTCAATGTACTTTGTTTATTTAATATAGATTAAAGTCTAACAAGTTGCTATGGGTCGCTATTTAAGAAAATTAAAAAAAAACTTGAGTTACATAATAATTTTGGCCGAGCTATTATAGTTAATGGATTAAATGCCATAAGGGAAGCTGCTAGAAGCATTTACAAAACTCTCTAGGGAAGTAATGTAGAGTAATACTATTGTTCCCATATCTACTAGTGCCATAGCCATGGTCACTGTCACCATTCCGACATCAGTTTGCTAGTATAAGCATTGGCACCATCAGCTTGAATGAAGAGGTAAGGTTAGTATGCGAAATCTGTTTTACTTTTGATTTTACTGAGAGAATAGAACGACATACTGCTGAAAAATGACTTTCTCTTTGAATATATTGCTCTCTTAATGCTTTACTGCTCTTGTTTTCCATATGATTATTAAGGTGGTTATTGGCCTTGAAGTTTTAATTCATAAAGAACTTATGTTGTTGTTCTCTTTGAGATAGAAATGAGGAAAATTAAGAACAACTTATCTGCATCAAACCAAAGAGTTTAGGTCAATGAACTTTGCATTCTAGGCAAAATTGACTGACTGAAAGCAGGATATAATATTTCTTATAAATAGAAGAGTATTAATCTACTATGCATATAGTATTGATGGTAGAGTGACCAACTGGTAACTAGCAACTTAGAGTAGAAGGATCTCAGTCAGGAAAGGGAAGAGGAGTGAGAAGGTCAATCCTCATAAACTAAGTATGCCTGAAATGTGGAAGTTTAATAATAAACTTGGGAGCCAACACCATTTTTCTCTGATGCTAGATTTATGCCAATTTTCTAAAGCATTCCTAGAAAAACAACTTATCATTATGCCATTTAAAATCTTAGGGGATAAAGATGCATTATTTTCCTGCCAATTGATAATGATATGTGTCTTGAAATCACTATTTTATGCTTAAAACTTCAAATATAAACAACATTGTGTTCCTGTTAGTATGATTTTTTCCTCCTTTCTTCTTGTTAAGTAGAGGGAACAGGGTAAAATGCTAAATGTTGTTAAATTATAATTTGTTAGATAGTGTGTTTGATTGATGTATGCTTATTTATCTCAGGGTGAAGTTTCTCCCATGTACATCTTGAAATGTGCTTTATTCAAGGGTTTTCTTATATTTTTAATCTAGCTTCTTGTTTGATTTCAAGGTTAGTATAAAGAATCTAGCCATTTAATGTTTATTTTTACCTTGTATCTACAATATTGCAACACAAAACTTCTTGATGCTTCTTGTATAGGATTTTCACTAAGCTGATCCTCACATGTTGTGTTTCTGTATTGTCTTTCTCCTTAGTAATACCAGTCTTCTACATTTTTGTTGCCAAACTTATTTACGAATTAAACTTATTATTTGATTTTTCTTAGAATTTTTAGAGTTTGTTGTTGTTGTTTCCTCAATGTTTATTGTTTTCATTTCACAAATTTGGGGCACCAACATCACAAGGAGCTGTGAACCAAAACTAGAGCCAATTAAGGAGCTTTTATACATCATTTATTGCATTTTTTGGTATGTGATCGACATTCGTAATGAGTGGACCAACTTGGGAGGCCAGATTCAACACAATTTATTGTTGATCAGGCTTTGTCCAACCTTTGCTCTAGCTTTACAGTCTTGCTACATCTGTATCACTTCACCCAGCCATAATAGCAGCTCTATAGGTCTTTTGGGCGTGTTTTAGTGACCATACACGTCTGATTTTCAACATCATTGCCTACATATGCTATTCATAAATCTATACAGTGTCTTATGGGACATCAATAAATTGTTCTAAGATTGAAATTTTATTTTCAGCTTGTCTATCAGTCAATATATTTGTTCCAATTGATGCAAATCAAGTAGAATCAATTTTTAGAAGGTTACAAGTTGATATTTGATTTAGATCTAACTATTTTTGATAGCCTATCTAGTTTCATACTTGCTAATTAAATGTAGTAGAGTGATATAAGCAAACTTGATAATTATAATATAAAGAATACTGAAATCTATCTACATGCAAGCTTAGATTAAAGTTTCCCAATGCTGATGAATTATAAATTGAACAAAGAGAAGCGAAGGTAATACAAAGAAGTAAAAAACCTTTATTTGTTAGACTAAAATTATTACCAAATACTTTTAGCTAAACAATGAAACAAGGATTACAAAAAAAAAGTGCTAAAATGCATGAATAGAAAAATCAAACTGACTATTGGACTAAAGCTACATAGCCACAAGGAAAACAAATATTAAGAACTTTTAGGTGCAAATAAAACTACGGATGAATCAGAAAAAATATATTTTATACCCACTCTTTAGAACCATTACAATATAAGTGGTTGCCCTTGGTTGTAACAGTTATGCAATTGCAGCGAAGCACTCACTCATATTATTATGGCCCATACAAATATCATGTCTTTGATACACCATTCCATATAAATATAATTAAAAATTGATATTTATATAAAGCTTCCATTTTCAAAAGTGAACCATCACCCCCAAAGCAATAGACATCTAGCTGCACAACACAAGAACCTACAAACTGCAACTCTCTTACTTCATTGAGAAGGTAAAAACTAGGGTACCACAAATCCACTTGCAATAAAAATGTAAAATAGTTTTAGACTAAACTAAAGAAAGATTAAAATAGAATTTAATGCCAACCTCATAAAAGGAAAACCTTAAAATGTTTTGCACAAAAAAAAGAAGGAAATTCTTAGTAATACCAAGTGACCAACCAAAATGGCTGCATTTGACAACAAATATCACCAAAAACATTTTAAAAAGTCATAGAAATAGTGAAACAAATTATAGCAACATAAGTCTTGCCTATAAAATTGAAATGTTGCACCATTAGTTCATAACATCAACAACAATGAATACGACTACAACAAGTTACTATTGCAATCATTGAATTCGCTTTCAAAATAGTTGTTTGTCCAATCAAATTGTATTGTTTAAAATATTTTTGAAAAGTGAAAAGCTTGTGTATTTTTGAAATGCTTGTTAGCAATTGTATGTTTCATGTTTACGGATAACATATTATATGCCATGGGTTGTGGCCATTTGTCTAATTTGTTCCTCTGACAGGAACCATTGCTTGCAATTGTAGTTAGAGGCAAAAATTTATATGACTGTAAATATTCTTGGTTATTGAGCAAGAAACTGGAAGGTTAGATTCTCACATTATTCATCTCTTTTCTTTCCAATGAATTTTAAGTCTTTCAATGTGTGTAAAAATTATGCCTTGGAAGAGTTATGAGCGTATATTTTCCTGATTCTATTTTGCTACTTGGCACAACCCTAATATTTATTTCCTTGTAAGCAAATATGATTAATGTGCTATGTGAAACATTGCATATGAATTGCATATCACATGATTGCAATAGTACATATCTTTGGAAACAACATTATTGCAATCAAATGCTTGCAAAGGTTGCTTGCTTATTAGCATAAATTAGTCAAATTCAAACAATTGGCATAATTTCTTATAAACATTCGAAGAATCAAATTTCATTGGTAAGAAAAGAGATAAATTGTTTGAAATTCTCACCCCATAGTCTCTTTTTCAAGAATCAAGTATATTTGCACATGAGAAGTTATTATAAATGTTATGTTGAATGCATGTTTAATGCATTAAATGCAAATTGTGTGAAAAAAGAACAATGGAAAAGATCAATAGCTTACTACACTCAACATTTAAGGTAAATACTTTCAAATTTTTGAACTATTACATTCAAACTTGTATTTTGTGCCTCTTCAAACAACATTCAAACAAATTTTACAGGTTCATAGCACTCTAAAAGTAGCAAATGCATTTTCCAACCCATTTCATGCATATTGTCCAAAATGCTATTACAAATTCAACACTTATGGCACACTCAAGGAGATAACTAGTCACTAAAATCAATGCGACCAAGAAGTCACTTACACATATTGTTTGCATTTGAAAACTATTATTATATTTTAACACTATCTCAAATTCTTCAATAACTATTTCTCTGATATTAGGCATGCTACTAATACTGTAGGGATCGAAAAATGCCAACAAGGAGAAAACTACACACTAATTACTCACTATATTACTGGACTTGATATTTTTTATTCCAATTTCATTGCATTCCCATGTTAGAATTGATAAAAACTATGTTCTCATCATTTATGCTTCCAGGCATACAACAAGTCACATCAAATATTATAGTTTTGATGTCCTAATAGATAATAGTGGCATTTATGTTAATCATTTTCTTCCCACTATATACAGTTTCTAATGACCAATATTATGTTCACATAATTTTGAATGAAAAAGACAAAATGGTAGAACCACCAGTAACCAAAGTTTTAGTGACTAGATTTTTCTTGCTAATATTAAAGTAATTTGTTTTGATTTGCTTCTCTAAAGCTTTTGCTTTATTTATATTTTATCAGTTTCATACTTTTAAACAAAGGGAGTTTAATATGCATTATCTAGAGATTGAATACACATACATCATGTAAATGCATAGTTTAGCATAACATAAATTTACTTTATTTATCTCTATTTATAGTTAAAACTTTGTTTTAGGGATTTTGTTTGTTGATTTTATTCTACTAAAAAAATTGCAAGGCTACGCTGCCTATAGACAAATCCAACAACTACGACCCTACCAATGTCTCATTGATCTAATTTAAACAAAACTAAAAGCAATACAAGTTCTAAGTTTAGTCACCACATTTTTATCTGATTTCTCCTCTGAATCTAAATGCATTACGCTTTCTGGCAAGAACTCGACACTTGTGTCACTTGTTAAGATGAAATAATTTTTGGCTTTTGAGATCAATTCATTCAGCTTTGGTTGTTGTTTTAGATAGTCTAGATCATGGGTTTGGTGCCCAATTCACCTATCATTTGGAATAGGGATTGTTGTGCATTGCTTGCAAGATTATATGGGGAGCTCAATATGTAAAGAGCTAAGCTCTAGGTCGTTGACCTAAACTCTCAATTTTTCTTGGTAAGAAAAGAAAATAAAAAAAAGATGAGATAAATTTTGTATTTAAGGGAATTTTCCATCATTTTTTGTTTGTTTGTACTTTTAATGTTGATATGTAGTGGTGAGGTCATTTTTTGACAATAATGTTTTTGTTCTCAATGTCCAATCTTCATTTATAGACCTTTTCGATCATTTTTCTCACTCATTTGATAACATTTTTTAGTTATTTTTTTAAAATGTCTAATTTCTCAAGTATAATTCATATCTAGCATTAGAATTACATTATTTTGTACACTAATTTTTATCTTTGCTTATTTTTTTATTGTTGGGAAGTGAAAATTATCTATTGCTACTAAATTGCAACATGGATACCAATGTAGCTAAGAAATTTGTTGAACTTGTTGGTGTGATCTTTATATTGACCAATAAGGTTAGTGAAATCTCTATTTTGATGATTTTCACTATAGAGCTACCCTATTCAACAACAAAATGTGAGTTCAAGATATATGATGGATCTTAAGATTCTAAAGTGATTTATAGTTGGATTATTGACATGAAGACTTAGTTCAAGTACCACGAAGTCCATGATGTCAATAAAGCCCTTTTTGTAAAATTGAAGCTCTCAAGTGTCACTAAGGTCTTGGTCACCAAATGTCAATATTCTTAAAGTCCTATGAATGAAATGGATCAACTTATCACAACTTTGAAGGAGACATTGTACCCTTCCAACTATGAGTAGGATTTGCATATCAAATATCTTTTTTTTTAATAAGGATGTCAAATGGTGATGGATGATTACACCTACCAATTCAACTAACGATATTACTCTTAGTGCTCGATCTAGCTTCCTCTCTCATTCTCAAGGTCAAAAGCATATTACAAGAACACTAATTTAGGGAGTTGAAGTATACTCCCCTTGTGACAATTGATGTGGTGTTCAATCAAATGCAATTCGTAGAAGAGGAATTTGATTTCTAATCCAAAGTGTCCCAACCTTCATTTTCTTGTAGTAGTTCAAAATCATCTACTCAATTGCAAGTATTCAATAGAGGAAAAGTATTTTTGTTCTCCTAATTCTCATTGACCTTCTTTTAATGCCAAGAATTTTGGTATTTTTTGTAATTATTGTAAGAAAGGGGGATAATAAATTTGATTGTTTTAGGTTAAAGAAAAAGGCATTGAGTGTATAATCTCTTGATGAGGAAACACTAGTCATTCCTATCAATACTTTTGGAAATTACAATTGATGTTGAGTTGAAAGGTTAATTGAATAAGGTCACCTTGATTAATTGTCATCCTACTTTAGAGAATTATGATAGTTTATTTGTTGCTCATGCCTACCTAACACACAATTTTTTAGTGGGTTGTATCATGTGAAATGATGGAAAAATGGGTTGGGATGCTTTCATATAGTTTAGGACATAGAGCACACCCACTTTCCAATTATTTCATTCAAGGATAACCCTAGAGATCTCAATCCAATGAAGAAAGGGGAAAGAGATCTTGCAATAGGGTTGTCCTAGGGACTGATTGTAAAATAATGAGGGGTTCACCACCAAGCTAGGGCTTGGAAAGACAAATGAAATGCAAGATATAATATAAAACCCTAATATGATGCAATGATTCACAAGATGACCTAGAAAAGTATGTAAAACAAAACAAAAAGATGCAAGATGAAATGTGTGCACCTAGAAATTCGAAGATGACTTGACAGAGCTCTAAAATGATGAAAATAGTGACTTTAATGCTGATTGGGACTCATATGCCAAGCTGGGCGAATTAGTCCTAGATCTGGGAGTTTTTGTGCAAAAACATGAATCTGGAAAATGGGTATCCAAATCTATAAAAACCTAAAAAATAGACCTAAACTGGGACTCATACGCTAGAACTGACATATCATTCCAATTAGGGTTTTCTGAAGCTTCAAAATCTAAATCTATTTTTCAAGGTTTTCTCTGTGTTTCCTAATTGATTCCTAGATCTGAAACCTTGTTTTGCAACCTATAGAAGTCCTCCAAGTACCTCCAATGCAAGGTGACAACTTTGACAACTTTAGGCACTTTGAAAACTTCTCCAAACTTTATCTTCAATCTATCCTCAACTTAAACCTACAAATCCAACACTAAAGAGGGGAAAATTTTGTTTTGTTAGTGGATAGGGGTTTTCCTTGCTCAAACCCCATTTTGGTAATCAAACCTTGAAATGAAATGAAACAAGAATGGAGAATGATGAATGAACAAAATATGATGTTGCAACTCACCAAACCCTAGCAATAAGAGGCTACAAACATGTATGAGATGGCTCCAATGGATGTAGATCTTGAGTGAAATGCTAGCTTGAACCATGAAACCATACATCACAATTGTTAGCTCAAAAACACACATGATGCATGAAGTCTTTAACATGATGCTTGATACTTGAATAATTCTCTAAAATGCTTGATAATCTACCCTTGAATGATCTTGAATGCTCTTATAAACACTTGAATTCTCTTGTGAACTAAAAATTTCTATAAAGATGCTCATTCAACTTGTTAGGTCACTTAATAGCTTGTTAGGAGAAAATGAGTGAAAGAAACTTGTATTCATACTCAATTATGCAAGAATTCATGAAATTACAACACTACAAGCCAATATTAGATATAGGAGGATAAAATCCCACCAAGAATTTGAATTTATTTTAATTTTGGGCCACATGGGACTCATACACCCAAAGTGGTGAATGACTCCCATTAGGCATAATTTATGGGACCAAATTCAAAAATGCTTAGAAAGGTGTGAAACTAGGATCGAGACCCAAAAACCTAGGTGGGAATCATACACCCAAAGTGGTGTATGAGTACCAGATCACTAAATTTGGGCCACACAACCTAAAAACACCTGAATTATGATTAGATGTTGATTTGTGTCAAGTTTATCCTCAAAAATATGTGTTAAATGAGGCTTGTGGATGCAAAATCAGGCCAATTAAAGCATAAAGAAGCCCAATAAACTCATTTAGTTCACAAGAGCCCAAGACCTAATGTGAATATGTTAGACACATTGCAACACTAAATCAAGGCCATGTTGAGGGGGGGCTTTTTTAGTCATTACATCTAGCCCCCACTTTAGTGAGAGGAGGAACTTGCTTCTAACTCACACTAAAGTAGACCGAAGCATACCAAGAGGGGTCCAAATGCATCAATGCTAGTAAGATTGGACATCCATGATCAAGAGGGTTGCACAAGCCCCCAAGACCAAGTCCTATGGCAAACCAACTTAGGCACAAAAGAACACGCATGAAAATGATATAAAGAGCAACAACAAGGAACAAGCATACACTACCGAAGACAAGGAGAGAAGAAAAGTAAAAGAAGGGGTGGATCAAGCTTCAACCATTTTTCCATCATGATGTGGATCAAATCTAGGCTATTTGTTCAAAAAATGCACACTCACTTTGAGGTACCAGAACTTCAGGCTGTCCGCTGGGTGAGAAATCCAAGAAGGTGAGACACATACACACACACACACGAGTGGCTAAGGGAAATTCATGCCTCAGATTGGTTTCCTAAAAAACCATACCAAAGTTATACCTCCTGATAACTTTGATAAGGCGCCACGCAAAAAAATGAACTTCGAGCTTCATGAGGCAAGTAAAGCTTTGTATGCTTGGTGTGAGACAATGAAATGTCGGTGAGGGTTGATTATGCTTAATTCACGATAAATCAAAGCATAACTTCACCAAACAAACCTACATCTACAATTAAGATCATAGCAAATCAAAAATCTAAACTAAGCATTTTACTAAAATTGAAAGCTACAAACTAAGAAAATAGTTAAATTCCTAATCTAACCCATATGAAACTTATCCTATTTTGGAATTGGTGTCGTGTTGATGTGAAATGACAACCCTTTCCCAATCCCATGATTAGTGAGCCAATTTCATTCGATTCCATGGAAGAGAATCAATGAAACCATTGTGATTGATGTATGAAAACCTAGTTTATGCTAAAAATGAACATGATGCAAGCTAAGTTACCATGATTTTATGCTAAAAATATATTGATTATGCTACTGCTAAGCTAATCTAAGCTAATTCTAAGTTAAAAGATGAAAAACCTAATTTATAAACAAGGTAAGATGGATGCATGGAAGCCTTTAATGGATGCTCTAAGCAATGATGCAATTAAAATTAACTAAGTAAGCTAAAAAGTGAGTAAATATGAGTGTGAGTGCATATGAGATTCAACATCATAAGTTTGCAATTGAAATATGGATGAGATTCAATAGCATAAGTTTGCTCTGAAAAAGATGGATCCATTTGTCTCCAAATAGTGACCTATTTATAGGAGAGAAAATGAGGAATGAAGGGTTGAGATCAAAAAGTTTAATTAATGGTCCAAGATGAAGGAGATGAGAGGCATGGATCATGGATTCTCATGAACGGATGAGAATGCATGATGAGATTCTAATCAAGGGTTCACACTTTCCTCAAACAAACACACTTTTGACCTACTCACACAGGTCAAAGGTGACTTGTTCAAAAGGTTGAAGGGTAAAACTTGCTTAAGAAGCCAAGTGAAAATATCCCTTTTTCAAATGATGAAGGAATAAGAATATTCTTTAGAATATTCCTTTGGGTGAGGAAAAAGGAAATTTTACAAATTAAAAAAAAAATTTAATTGTGCAAAAAGGGGGATAAGGAATATTCCATGAGAATATTCCCTTTGCTTAGAGGAAAGTTAGTTTAATTGCTAATTAAACAAGGTTTAATCATGCAATTTAGGGGAATGGAAGAATTAACGTGATATTTATTAAATTAAATAATTTAATAAATGGGGGAGAGGTGAAATGATATTAATTAAATAACTTAGGGTTATTTAATTAAATAAGATGACTTAGGGAATTAAATTAAATATTTTGATTTATCTAATTTAATGAGATGAAACGTTAGCATGAAAAGGGGTGAATTAACCTGATTAAATTAATTAGACCAATGGATGAAAATGATGCTTGCAATTAATTAAATAGCTAGGCTATTTAAATTAATTAAGAGAAAATAGGATGGGTTAAAGAGGAAATGATGTTAGTAAATTTGTTTTGAATGTACGATAATGATTAGGGCATTTTTCAGTGTCTACATTTTGCCCCTCTTTGAAGTGAGGTCCCTACTGCTTTGGTTCAAAGAATAACGCTTTTCAAATTAAAACTACTGCTTAAATAAAATAAAATAAAAAATTTAACTTTTTAGATGCCCGAATAGAAGAATAAAGCTGTCTCCTTACCCCCTCGAGAAATTGGGCAAAAATTTCAAATTTTGGGTTGATTTCTTGACAAAGGTTTAAAGGTTGCCCCAAGGGTCTAGAAAGGCTTCGAGATGTAAGAATAATGCTAAAAATCCAAAAAAGATGCAAAATTAGGTCCAGATTGGCAAAATTAGTAAAAATGATAATAAACCCTATCTTCAAGGTTAAATTAGGGCAAAAAACCCTAATTTTCTAGCTTAAATAGGCCAAGAAGGGTCATTTTCAATTCATTTGTGCATTCACACCTTAAGGAATTATTGTGATTTGAGCTCTGACCCTTCGACGAAATGGCACACTGAGAGCTTCCCAGGCACATCTCTGATCGAGTTCGAGAGTTCTAGTGGCTTCTAGGCGCAGGACCACCGGTATGTAACTCCAAACTTGATTTGAAATTTGAAATTTTGATGCATTTATTACATTTTGAAGTTCAAACTTTGGTAATTGAAATCAACAACTCCCAAATGAATTATAGCGATGCATATTTATATGGCGATGCTATTCACAATTTAAAATTAGGGTTTCTAATTTTAAATGGTGACACATACTTGTTTGGAAACACACTTTTCAATTTAGAAATTAGTGTTAGGGTTTTCTAAAGGTTAAATCATGACGCCAGCTTATTTGGCGACGCATGTTGCGATTTGCAATTTTAAATGCTTTAGGTGTCACAATTTGAAATTTGAATATAGCGACGCTATTGTGATTTTTGAGATATAAATTTTGAATTGAGCCAAATTTTGATGATTTCCTGACACTATGTGCTTCACAGATGCAGGAGGTCTTTCCACCACTGATGTTGTAGGAGCACAAACCCGCCGTTTTAGAGAGACTAGATGATTTATCAAAGTTGTGCTAGGAGCACTTGGGAGAGATCAACCTCTAGTATGTCGCATATGTGCCTGTGATTCAGACACATCTAGTGATGATGACTGCTCTGTGCAAGAGATGGCATAGCGAGACCTCGTCTAGGTTCCACCTTCTGACAGGTGAGGTGACAATGACTTTAGAGGATGTTTGGCATGTACTACTTTTCTGATTCACGAAGATCGTGTGATTTATAATACTGATGTTGGGTTCGACGCTTTCCTTAAGGTTAAGGAGATGGAGCAAATAACTTTGGTTACCTCACAAATTGACCTTGAGTCATACAAAGGTCATGTTCTCACATTCAGATTGATTATCAAAGCCATCATTTCAAGTTTGGTTGCCCCATATAGATGCAACAGAGGATTCAACCTAGGATGGGGCTTGGCATGGCATTAGATGTTGCATAAGACACTTTTTGCATGGGGGCCTGTGATGCTAGCCTCCTGTGATGCTAGCCTCCTTGTATCATGGTTTGCATGATTTTGTCTATTGTGATGGGAGAGCCATTGGTGTAGGGGTAACTTTGCTACATATTTGGGCATGGGAGCAAATTGCGGTGCTCTGACCCATTGTTCAGATGGAAGACATGGAGCCAAATGATCTCATCATTTGGAGATACAGAGGTACCATTACCCTCAGGAACACTAGACAAATTGGGCTCCCATATTGGAGATGAGTGATAGGTGATATGACATTTTTCCGCTGGCGCCTGTGGCTATAGATGTAGCCATGGTTCGATGATATTCAACAACTCTCTTCACCAAGTAGACCTAAGACATGTAGGGATGACAGCACCACATTTTTGAGAGATATCTACTAAACAGGGTAGCCCGACAGTTCAAAGAGGTCTAGGATAGACCTAATGATGCCTACAAGGTTGTTTTTGTGAGATCGGATAGAGAGGTTCCCACATGGGGACCAACTATCCCAGCTCTCGAGGTAGTAGAGAGCTTCAAAAATTTGGTAGCCCAACCTTAGGCATATGATCAGGGACAGGCGGTAGCTCAGACTGCTCCTGCATATGATGCTTGGTTTGTCCCTCCCCGAAGTTTGAAAAATCCAGTAGGTGTTCCTCCCATAGGGAGACCCAAGGGCAGAGGAGTCAGGAAAGCCAGTGGATATGATGGCCAAGATGGTCAATTTTTGAGGGCCCCACCGATTGTACAACAATAGCCTCCTTAGTAGCCACAAGTATAGCCTCACCTAGGACCACCACCTCCACCAGATGCTCAGGATGGTCAGATACAACAGTTATAGCAATAGGTGAAAATGTTGATTGGTGAGTGGGATCAGGCCTACTAGCAGGTTTTGGTCACTACTGTTGAGCAAGACTAGGCTCGGTGATAGGTGGTTGCAGTCACAATCGAGAGAAATCAAGCATTACAAAGAGTACATGTTGTGATAGGAGAGAGAGAGACCATATGGAAGCTAGGCGACAACAGATTGAGGCAATGATGGTGGCCACACATGGTCAGACAGTGTCAACATGGTTATACAAAGAGGTTGTTATAGAGGATACATATTACAAGCAACATTATCATCGTGATGTACCAACGACACTCAAACAACCAATTTTTTCATAGCGCAGTGATGCACAACCACGAGCAGAGGATCAACCTGATAGGCAGGCTAGAGAGGGTAGCAACAATTAGGGCTAGCTATTATGTATAGACATTTTTTTTATTTTTCCCCATTCTTTATCACAGATATACATTCATGGGCTCATTTTTTATAGCCTCATGGATATTGTACTTTTGATCGATGTTCATGCACTGATCCAAATTTTGTACCATGACATTCATTTTTTGATATATATATATGATACAGTTACAAATGATTATGATATGCAAATGTTTAGGGATGAAAATGACATGGATGCATTTCTTTTTCTATATTTTCTATGCATTTTATGATGATGATGTATGCATGTGGATGTATGGATGCAAATGCTTATGATATGCAATGATTTAAGATGCTTAGAATAATAAATTATTCATCATGACTTAAATGATTATGCTAGCATCCTCATGGCACATCAAAGTCCATCGACTGCACTGGTGTCTAACCTGCACACTATCATCAATCAATTTTTGGGATATGGTGTTGTACACCATTGCATATAAATTGATTTATTATATTATTGTAATTACATAATTATTTAGTTGTGATACACCTTGGTGGTATTGTTAATCACACTAGGTAATTATTTGGGGAACCCACTTATGTTGTATTATAACATTGTATTATTATTTAATGTGTGGGAGACATGTGATAATAATTTAGGGTAGGTGCAAGAAGTTGGGTCCACAAAATGTTCAAAAAGGGGAATTGTTTTTCCTGATTTTTAGAATTTGTCACAGTTCGATTTAAAATTTGAAGCACTTACATTGAATCTTTAAAAATTTCAATAATATAAAATTTAGTATTTTGAGTCTAGTTTTCAAATATATAATTTATTCTAATACCCGGATGATACAAAATAATTTTTAATACTCATGTATAAAATCCACTTTTTAAAAGTCACCTTTTTAGGATCATACCATGCACGTGTACGAACACCATAATTTGACCTAAATAAAAGTATTTTTCTAATTCCTTTTGTGGAAAGATGTGTATTGTAATGAATATTGATGAGGATATTTTATATAATTTTTTTCTCGATATTTTTTTATTTATTAATTTTCTATTGGACATAATTGCTTGTTTTTAAAACCCTTGTGTATAGACACCATAAATTGACCTAAAGTTATAATTTTTTGAATTTTATTTTTTTCATTGTGTAAATAATTGTTTATAGATTGATTTCATGCAATTGTTTTAACAATTAAATTAACAAATTTTAAAAGTTATTAAATAAATATGAAAAAATTGACATTTCAAGTTTATGGACTAGTTTCATCATAAATTAATTAAAAAATATAAAAAATAATCCAATCATAAAAAAATTTATATATTTAAAAAATAGACATTGTCATCTATAATGGATTTTAATTTCATATAACAATTTTGAAAAAACTTCATTAGCTATATTGTCAAATTTAGTTTTTTCTCTTGAAATTTCCATGACCTTGTACTTGCAAGTCCAAGGCTAAGTATTGGGTTACCATGCCTTTTCTAAGCCTACATACAAATAAAAAACATGTATTGTGAGTTTCAAACCTCTTGGAATGAGTACCCACTTTAAAATGGGTACCTATTCTAAAAACTGAGTAGGTACCTGTTTTAGAGCTGAAAAATGACACTTCCCTTGAATGTGGACCCAACTTTTTGCACTTACCCTTTAATATTGGGGAAATATTAAATAAAGTGATGTCTTAGTACTCAATATTAAATAAGGGGTTAGTTGTTTTGTATTCACATGGTTTTCTGGTACATGGTTCCACCTTACCATAGTTATATTTTGTGTGAGCTTGTGTCTATAAAAGCAAACACATGTGTAGTGGTTTAGGTTGGGGGTTGAGTGGTTTGGATGTCATTATTGAGTCTTCTTGAGAGTGCATTTGTGAAGCATGACATGGGATGTGTGGATTCATGCTTAGACACATGGGAATGCATTGGAGGACTTGATGCTTTAGAAGTGTTCATTGTAACTCTTGTATTTGCTTCATGGCTATTAATACGATGGAGTATGGATGCTTTTGGAGGCTGATTTTTTCCCTCTTGAGGGTTTTCCTAGGGTATATCTTGTGTCATCTTTGATGGTTATGTTTTCTATTCTCTTACATGTGGATTTTGAGTACTTATTTGCATTGTTATCTCTTTTGGGTTATGTGGAAATTGTCATTAGATGTCTATCAATTTCCTTACATCGATTAGGCCTCAAAAACTAGCATGCCACACAAACATATACATGGAATGCTATTGTCTCAAAGACATAGAGATAAAATCTTAGATGTAGAGTAGAAAGTGGATTTTCTTGACATAATGCTTTTATGTTTTTGCAAGAGTTTCTTAAGATCCATGAGTATGACAGAGGTGTTGTTCTGTCACTAATGAGGAGTCACAACCTTGAGATCAAGGATTTTTTAGTGGCAAATCTTTGCCAATTGGTGAATAGTATGTATTTGCTAAGCTGAAATTGGCAATTAAATCACAACCAACAGGGTGGCCAAATTGCCTAGATTTTACGAATTATCGGTCCAATGCATTTCCATTCACCATAGATTTATTAAATGAGGCATATTTAAGTAATATTTTTTCCATAACAAACTACACATTTCAAATGGACCAATTAATATTTTCACCTAGAATCTTGGAATCATCTATTAAATCACCTACATATTCTCCAATACTATTAAAACAACATTGTGTATTAGGACACATTTCACCAATGCCATTAAATTTTCATTGTACATGAGAACCCATTTCACCAATTAAGATTTACAAATAGTTGCTTATGAGGACCCATTTCACAAATAACATTAAAAATAATTACATTTAAGGATACATTTTTCCAATTATCACGAAACCTCCATGCTAACTGTAGGGCCATAATCACCTTGAAAATTACAACACATGTGTTTTGTTGAGGTTTGATTTTCCCAACTCTTAAATGTATCATTTTATAATCACATGGGATTCACCAAATTTTAAATATAACATTTAAAAATCCTACAAAATTTGCCAAATATGGATTGATATAAATACAATCAAAACTTTGATTTATTCTTACACATAATTTTGTTTAGTTCTGAACTTGTGAGCTCTTGATTTAGAATTTGGACTTGGAGTTCCTTGAAGTTGATTGTAGGCAAGTAACAAACTTATAACACAGGAATTCCCACATTAACAAATAGCAATTCAGTGAAAACCTAAAGGTGAGTGATCATTTCTTCATATAGTGTTATAAGATTTTTTCATCTCTTTTCCATTCTTGCTTCAATCTTAAAGATGGTATTGAGTAGGGAATGTGATCTATATTCTATGTCCTTAAACAAAAGACATTTTTTTCTAGCTTTTATTCTCGAAGTGAGAGATCAAGATGTCAAGCAACAAGTGCAACAAGGGTAAGACTCCTTAGGGTGGTGAAGGGACTGAGAGGCCACCAAAACACCCAAAATGTAGAGTTACCATACAGTCTTACTTTGGAACTGGCAATGTTTTTGATCCATCAGATGAAGATGGAGCTACATCATCAACTCTTGCACCAAGTATGAATGAAGAAGAAATTCACAATACCTCACCAGATGTTGGGATTAAGTTAAATGAGTCAAATGAGAATGGAAATACAGCAGAGGATGTTCCAAGGAATACCTTGGTTAGCCAAAATGAGATAATTGACAAGTGGAGGAAAATAATAGCACCGTAGATGATGTTGGTAGTAAGAAAAGAAAAGAAAAATAAAAAATGGGGTGCGAGTGGGAAATGATAAGGAATTTTCAGATTGATTGGGTGTAAAAGTACCCATTCTTTGAACCAGTGGAGAAAGAAAACAAAGATGAACCTCCAACAGAATGCAAGTGTAAGATTTGTAGTTGGAAATGTAAAAGAGACAAGAAGTTGCAGCTAAAGCTTGACACTATAAAAAAGCATATTGGTAAAGTTTATGAAAAACAATGTAAGGAAGCTAAGGTAGAAGAAAAACTCCCTACACTGATCTTGAGAGGAGAATATTGCACAAATTTTATAGATCTTTAATAGTTAGATAAAATTAAATAGAAATAAACATAAATAGCATGCATACCATGGCATAGTGATTTATGAGGGGAAAACCCTTTCAAGAGAAAAAACCCCACACTCCAAAATCTACCCAATATATTATTCAAAAATCACAAATATTACAATATAGTTGCAAAGAAAGCTTCTCATAGGAGTGCCACCACTTAGAGATCCAGAGGCAACACGACCATTATCAGACTCTCATAATACATCACAATAGATAGCAGTAATACAACACACTCATAAAATAGGGTTTCCTTCTAGGGTAAGTCAAGATAATAAAATATCAATCGTCAGATATGAGACATAATGATTAACAGTCTAGATTTACAATAATCAAGTGTATATAAAATTTGGCTTTTGAGGGCATGCTGCCCTCGAGCCCCCATCAAGGCGTGCTACCCCTTGGACCCCCAGTCGAGGGGATGATCCCCCTTGGACGCCTCATGGGGGGGGATCGCCCCATGCCCCCCCATTGTCGTTGGATGAAAAATATCTTATGTATAACCAATACCTTATCTAATTGCAAGGTTGAGACACATTTTCTCAAAAAATATCAATTGTTGAACAACTTGCAAGGACATCAGGAGGGTGTCATCATCATCTCTTAACTACAAGGGGCCAAAAGGCCCATAGTCTCTGAACACCATCTGAATTTCTCTATGCTCACAAGATTAGTTAAAGAATCATAAATATTCATCAAAGTCTTTACCTTAACCAACTTCACCCTACCATATTCGACCATATCTCTAACAAAATGATACTGTACATCAATGTGCTTGGTCTTGGAATGAAATGGTGTGTTCTTGGCTATAATATCATACTCTAACTATTGCATTAAATTGTCACTACAGCTTGTTTTATTCCAATATCTAAACACAGTCTCTTAAGCCAAATGGATTCTTTACAAGCTTGAGTAGCTGCCATATACTTTGCTTTAGTAGTGGAAAAATCAACCACAAATTTTCACTTAATCATCCAACTAATCACACCACCAAATAAGGTAAAGACATAAGCATTTGTAGATCATTTGCTATCAACATCACCTGCCCAATTTGAATCCAAATAATCATGACTATAAAGGGAAATCTCATCTTCAGTCATATTACTATGATAACCTAAGGGATAATCTGAGGTACTGTGCAAATATTTGAAGACTATTTTAATTGCATCCCAATGAAATTTTCTAGGATTAGACATATATCTTGAGAGAACTCCCACTACTTAGGAAATGTATGTTCTTGTACAAACCATACCATACATCAAACTTCCAACTACACTCTAGTAAGGAACTCTACTCATGTCTTCCATCTTTGATGGAGATGTTGGACAATCTAAAATGGATAACTTTGTTCCAACTAAAACAAGAACACACAATGGTCTACAGTCCTGCATATCAAACCTCTGTAAAATTGAATTGACATACTTACTTTGGCCAAGCCATAGATTTTTGTTCACTCTATCTATTTTAATTTTCATCCCAAGAATGCGTTTAGCTGCACCAAGATCTTTCATTTCAAATTTAGTAGCAAGTTGAGAGTTCAGTTATGAAATCATACCTTTCCCTTTGCCAATAAATAACATATCATCAACATATAATGCAATAAATAGGAAAAAATCGCCATCAGTTTTATAATAAACACAATGATTTGATTTAGAATATCAAATCCCAAGCTCAACACATATTTATCAATTTTTTGGTACCACGTCCTAGGACTCTGTTTTAGGCCATATAGAGATTTATTCAATTTTAAAACCAGTTTACTTTTACCTTTCACCACGTAGTTCTCTGATTGTGTCATATAAACATCCTCCTCCAAGTCACCATGAAGAAAAGTAGTTTTCACATCCATTTTCTCAACCTCTAAATCATAAGAAGCAACAATAGAAAGCACAAATCTAATGGATGTCATTTTTGC
This sequence comes from Sequoia sempervirens, assembly GCA_007258455.2. Classification (NCBI taxonomy): domain Eukaryota; kingdom Viridiplantae; phylum Streptophyta; class Pinopsida; order Cupressales; family Cupressaceae; genus Sequoia; species Sequoia sempervirens. Next base: position 99,083 of record VDFB02103162.1, read on the forward strand.
AACAAGAGAAAATATCTCACCATAATCAACACCCTCAACTTGAGAGTAATATTTTGCAACCAACCTTGCTTTGTACTTATCAATACCTCCATTTGAACCAATCTTTTTCTTAAACACCCACTTGCAACCAATAGGTTTTCATCCTTTAGGAAATGGTACAAGATCCCATGTATCATTCTTTTTCAAAGCTGTCATTTCTTCATTCATAGCAATCTTCTAGGATTCTACATCATTCATATCTAATACCTCTTCTATCGATCTGGGTTCATCCATCTTAGTATTTAAAGAAAAAATACATCTCCAATCATCAAGTGAATACATTTCAAGTGGTTTTCTATGCCTTGTAGAACTACAAACAAGTTGAGTTGGAGGTTCTTCCTCCTCTTCTGAAGATTTAGAGCTAGATGAGCTCTCCTTAACTTCTTGTCTATGCATGGGCCTCGATTCAACTTTCTCACGTGTAGAAGGAAATTGAATCAAATCTTCCTATTTAATTTTTTCTAGTTGTAATGTAATAGAAGAAGGCTTAGTTTCTCTAAAAATAACACTTCTACTATGTATTACCTTCTATGCAATAGGATCCCAAAGTTTGTATCCTTTCACACCATAACTGTATTCAATGAAGATACATTTCAGAGCCTTGTTCTCCAACTTTTTTCATTTCTCCTTTGGCACATGTGCATATGCCTCACAACCAAAAAATCTAAGATGTCTTAATGAAGGATTGTGACCCGACCATGCCTCTATAGGAGTCTTATTAACAAGAGTTGATGTAGGAGACATGTTAATCAGGTAACAAGCAATGGAAATAGATTCAAGCCAAAAACTTTGTTCTAAACTAGCACCACTCAACACACTCCTAGCATTCACCATCAGTGTTTTATTCATTCTTTTTGCAACTCCATTCTACTATGGAGAATATAGAGTTTCCTTTTATCTAGAATACCACAATATTTACAAAATCTATCAAAATCATTAGAGAAAAATTTATCGCCATTTTCAGTCCTTAAACAAATTTTATTTTCTTTCCAGTCTACAATTCAACCATTGCTTTAAATTCTTTAAATCAACTGAAAAATTCAAATTTACTCTTTAGAAAATATACCCATGTCCTTCTACTATAATCATCAATAAATGAAATATAATATATGGATTTACCAATTGAAGGAACATATACAAGACCAAACACATCAGAATTAATAAGATCCAATACACCACAATATTTATGAGAAATTGAACAAAACTAAACACTATTTATTTTTCCATAAATGCAATGCTCACATAAATCAAATTCAAGATTACAATCAGATAGACCTTCAATGAGGTTTTTATTTTTCAAGGTGCTTAGACCCTTTTCTCCAATGTGGCCAAGTCTTTGGTGCCATAACATAGTTTTCTCTGCAGGTAACTTTGTTTCAAAATAAAAAGCACCCTTGGGTACCCAAAATCCATGACCATTTCCTAAAGGTGAAACCCTCACTTCTTCCACAAACTTGCTTTTCAGAGAAGTATTGTTGCACTCAACAGTTCATGCATCAAGCTTATCCTTAATGTGCCATATTTGACAGCTCTAACAATCACCATAACACCTCTGACCATCTTGCATCTTGCATCAAAAAATACTATCTACACACCTGTATCTATTAGTGTACTCACAGATAAAAAAATTAATGCTAAACCAGGGATATGCAATACACCATTAATCCATTTTATTCTACCATTAAGAAACCAATTTTAACTTTACCATGGCCAAAAATGTCTAAATGAGAATCATCACCTACCTCCATCAAATTCTTCATATTCAGAAAACCAATCTCTATTAAAGGTCATATGGAAAGATACACTTGATTCAATTAACCATACATCATTACCTACATGAGTTGCCAAAGCTGCAATGAATGCATTACCATCTTCCTTCTCAAAATAAAATTTCTTCTTTTTCTTCTTCTTTTCTTCTTTGCAATCTTTATGAACATGTCCAGGCTTACCATAGTTCTAGCAAATAACTTTGGACTTTCTAGGAGACTTAGATCTCCCCTTTGACTTTGATTTTTCATGCTTCTCATTCTTCTTGACTTTTTCCTTAGGTCTTCCACGAACATTTAGGGCCTCCTTGGCATTGAGGAAACCTTCCTCCTCATCTCTTCAAAAAGAAAACAATCCACACATCTTCAATTTTCAATGTAATAGAAGTACTCCCAATAGCCATAACAAGAGAATCCCACAAATTAGGCAAAGAACAAAGAAAAATTTGAGATTTCTCTTTCTCATCCAATTTGACACCAACTGATGCCAACTAAGCCACCAACATATTGAATGCTTCCATGTGGTCTATAATTCATCCGCCCTCTTCCATTCTCAAGGAATATAATTTCATCCTCAAGAAAATATTGTTCACTAAACATTTGGCTTGATACATCTCACCAAGCTTCTTCCATAGTTTCTGTGTAGAGGTCTCTTCATGGACATTGATTAAAACAAAGTCTGCCAAGCACAATATGGTTAGAACCTTGGCTTTATGGTCCATAGCATCCTATTGAGCAACTTGAGTAGGATTTGCAAGCCTTGAAACATTCTCATCAATAGCATCCCACAGATCTCGATCTATCAACAGATACTCCATCTTTAGCTTCCACATCTCAAAATTATTTAGATAAAAAATTTATCCACCTCTATTCTCCCTGATGAACTTGCCATCTAAAAATTCTTGTAACAAGATCACAAAGTATCTTCTACACAAGCTCCCACTCGAATCTAGATTAGTTCAAAAAACCCAACAACCATAACTGAAACCAAAGGTGATCAAGCTCTAATACCACTTGTAAGGAAGCTAAGGTAGTGAAACAACTTCCTACACTAATCTAAGTGAGAGGAGAATAATGCAAATTTTTTATAGATCTTTAACAGTTACTGAAACTTAAACATAAATAGCATGCATACCACAACACAGTGATTTACGTGGGGAAAACCCTTTTGGGAGAAAAATCCCACACTCCAAAAGTCGCCCAATATATTATTCATAAATAACAAAGATTACAATGTACTTGTAGAGAAAGCTTCTCACAGGAGTATCACTACTCAGAGATATAGAGGCAACATGACCTCTATCAGATTCTTAGAATAAATCACAATACATAACCATAATACAACGCCCTAATAAAATAGGGTTGCTTTCTAAGGCAAGTCAAGATAATGAAATATCAGTCTTTAGATATGAGACATAATGATGAACAATAGCAGATTTACAATAATAAATTGTATATAAAATTTGGCTTCTGGGGCACTACCCTCGAGCCCCCACTAGGGAACGTTTCCCCCTAGACCCCCAACAGGGGGATTATCCCCCTAGACCCCTCAAGGGGGGGGATCCCCCCATGCTCCCCCTCGTCATCGTTAGATGAATAGTACCTTATGCAATTGCAAGGTTGAGACACATTTTCCCAACAAACAAATCATAGATAGAAAGGAAAAATTAGTATTAATATGGAAATCAAATAATTTCTTCATGTTAAGTATTCCATGGAATATGATGACCATATGCAAAGAATGGTAAAGCTTGCTGCAAGTGGAGGTACAATTGAGGCTCAATTTGGAAAAGTGATGGAAGGAGAAAAGCTGGAATTTTTTTTTCATGAGTGTTGTTTTTCATATTTTGTCTAGAGGGCATCCTATGACAAACTACCTAGAAAATTTTAATTTATTATCTTTTTTGGGTGTTCCTAACTTTCCTAGAGCACATTGGTCAATAAATGCTAGATGGGAATGGGAAAGTTGTCTTGTTGCAATGGAAAAGCAAGATTTAAAGGAGAAAGTAAAAGAGTCAAACTTCATTGCATTATCTTTAGATGAAGTTACTATGGTAGATAATACTTATTAGGTATGTACGCATGTGTATACTATAAAAAAAAATGTCCACCAAGCTCATCTTCTTTGTGCTCATAAAATGAAGGACATTTCAACATCACAAAATCTATTTGAACTAGTTAAGAAATATTTGAATGAAATTGGAGGTATGGATGACTTGACAATTACAAAAAGGTTGGTGTGTGTAGGAGTTGATGGAGTTGCAGTAATGCAAGGTCATAGGACTGGTGTTTGCACAAAGTTACAAACTACTTGTGAACCATACATGCTTGGCATTCACTACATGGACCACATAATGAATTTATCACTTAGAATTGTAAGAAAGTATCCTACAATATCAAAAGTTGAAAATTTAGTATGTGAGCTCTACACATACTTCTGCCGAAGTCCCAAACATTTTGTGGAATTTCAAAAAATTTCCAAGGAAATAATAGGAGGAAATATAAGCTTCTTAAGGATGTTGATACCAGATGGATCTCCTTGCATGTACTTGCGCAACTAGTTCTTTCAGAATATTGATCCTTGGTTGGAATAATGTATGAAAATCACAACAGAGTAGACAAATCTCCTGACCTCTTACATAGGTTAAGTGATATAAAGACACTCTTAACTTTAGCTAGTCTTCTCCCCATGCTGGAAAAAATCAGCAATATTGTGAAGAAAGCCCAAGAAAGAACTATGTATATCTACGAATATACCAAACTACATAGAATGACATGCATGGCCCTCAATAATCTATATCTAGATCTAACTTCTCAAAGCCCAAATTTTGTATGCTGGTAGATAATTACATATTTGAATAATCATAAAAAAATATTTATAGCTGAATGTAAGCAAGAAGTTAGGTGTCTTTGTACATGTATTTGAGATACCAATGCACCATTGTATGATGGTTAGACGCTCTATTAGAGAACAACCTCTTACAAAGGAAGCTTTAATGACATTGTTAAATTTTTTCTAGTGTTAATTTGAAGGATATTGTAAAATCTATTTTCACAAAGATTTATCAATGATTTCTCGAGATGAAATAATTGAAGCCATTTCTATTGTGTATCCTCAATTTAGCACTTGAGGCAGCCAAGATAGCCCAAGAAATTTTCATCAAAAATTAAATATACCTTGGTTGAACACTTTTTGAAAAGTTCATAATACAATGGACAGACAATAGAAGGAATTATAAATGGAAATAAGCTTAGAGAACAATCTAAGCATTTTGCATTAAGTATGATGGACCAGTTTGAGTCCATGGAGAAACCCATATATGCGAGATCAATAAAAAGGGCTTGGAAAACCTTAGGTCAAAGTGAAATATTTCATGATTCGATATCAAAATATTTCAAAGTTGTTGATTTATGTCAAACAATGATATTGGGATTGGTGGAGGATGAGAGATTTTTTAGTGAATTGAGGTTTTTGAAATCAAAGATAAGAAACAAACTCTAGACAAGAATTTAGAAAATTTATTCAAGGTGTTTGGAACTATGTATAATGTCAAAAAAATTCCTTTTGAAAGGGAACTCACAATTTGGAAGTCCATATGCAAAAGAAGAGGGTTGTGCAACACTTGAAACACTAGTAGTGGTGGCACTAGTAGTGGCACAAATGATGGTGAAACAATGAATGTTGGATTTGAGATGTATTTAAGTAGATGTACGTAGCCTGGTGAAGAAAATGAAGACCAGACTCAAAATCAAGATGACTCTTTATCTCAATGTTAGAGTGACGACCTAACTTGATTTGGAAAATGGAAGTGAATTAGCAATTTTTAGGTATTTATACTGCACTTCTTGAATCATATTTCAAACTCTAGTTGATGATATTTTATATTTTATTCCATGAAATTATGAATTAGATTGAATACATTAACATATTACTAATAATTTTGGGTTATCCCACAAAGTTGGTTTACAATTTTTAGGAGATTCTATTTTTTGTTGAAATCACATATTTTTATTAAATATAATGATTTAAGCCTTAAAAATTTCCATTTAACACATTCCAATTGAAGAGGGTTTGATCAAACTACCTTAGATCAAACCCCCTTGGATAGAACCCCGCTAGTTTTAAACCATACCTATAACAGAGTATCTTTTACAACTATCAAAATGCTAATAAAAAACCACTTTTGATTTACCTTTTGGGGGATCAAATGAATTACTTTAAAATTTATTTTTTGTAAGTATGTAGTCCTTATTATAAGCTTCCCAAAAAGTATAATTTTAAATAAATTTAATTAAATTATTATATTTAGTTTTTATTTCTTGTGAATGTAGGTTTTTCACTGAAAAATCAAGCTCTATGTTCTACACATGTGGAAAAATAGAAGATTATCATTTTTTTTTTGAAAAATATGTGTGCACCAGATATTGAAGTCCTTGATCCAACCAAAAAAAATTGAATTTCGATACATGAAAAAAAAGTTGTGTTATACAGTCCACCTATTTCTGAATTGTAATTGGTTTGACTTCAAAACTTGATTAAGGAAAAAATATTCAATAAAACACTGTGAAACCAATTGGAAGCACTAGATATCGTAGTTACAAATCTAAATTTGAAAAAATAGAATTTTATCCTTCATGGAAAAAAATTTATGTGTTATACAGTGAGCATCACTCCTTAAAAATGGTGTTTATTGAAAAAAAATAGTTTTTGAAGGAGATGGAAAAAGAAGTATAATTTGATTCCAAAAATTTTGAAAAAAATATATTTAGAATCTACAGACAAAATTTCACAAATCACTAGTTTGCATCATCTTCAAATTCCTCACGGTTTAGCCGCTATAGGTGCTCGAAAGTGAAGATTTAGTTAGAAAAAATCAATTCAATGTCCAATTTGGCCAAAAATTGTAAACCTGTATTGTGGGATCACCCTTTTTTCTATTTTAATTGTGTCATACTGATAATTTTTACACATACTCAGTGATTCATCATTGAACTCAATGCTTAATATTTCCTTGCTAGCGTGGATTTGTGCATAAAGTTCATAAAACTTGTAGTAAAGTAAAAAATATATTTTTGATTTGATTGTGATTCTGCATCAATCTTCACACTATGAATTATTTTGATCAGTGCCTCATCTATAACTAAGTCAGAAAATGAAATATACTCCTACAATAGACTAACTCATGGCTTATTATAACCTCACCGCCTTACACTAAGAAACCAAGCAAATAACAACACTTATCACACTACTTATAAATTCCTATTACACACATAATCTTTGATAAATAATTGAAAGGAATATTAATCCATTCCTTGAACAGAAGCTAACAGTTCAACATCCATAACACATGATATGATATGGCAACTTATAAATATTTCTTGATTAATTTGAGTCAAAGATAGTGAATACAATATGGGAGAGGAAGATGGGCCAATATTCAAAATTAAAGAAATACACTTAAGTATTTGAGTCATCTTTTGTTATTACAAATCAAAATTATAGAGCTATCAAATAGCTTAAACTGTGCAAAAAGAGCTTATAGAGAATGAGATGAAAGATCAAAAAATCAAAACCCTTTGAAATTTTGAATGAGGCTTGGGATTCCCTTTTATAACATAAGGGAAGCAACAAGCAAAGAAGTCAAGAACCTCATCCCATACCTTTTTGACAACCAAAATCTCAGGCATGAGGCATAGGAATAAAAGCATGGATCCACTCATAGGATGGGTACCTAACCAATTATACTTTTCATTCCATGCCTTAAACATAAATTTTTAGAAGGATAGTCATGAGATAATAGCTTTTCCACATTCTCCAAATTTTGATGATACTTGGTATCAAGTAAAACATTGGCCTCTCTACAAAAATTTTCCATCATTTTTTCTACATTGACCATCCTGTCTGAATAGAAATTAAGCTGATTTAAATTATCAAATTTGTCATCTTTGCAAATCAAAGAGAGGAGTGTGGGGATTACAATATTGAAACTATCCTTCCATTTCTCTATGGTCTTCAACTTCGTATTATTTTCTAATAGGTAGGGTACAACCCTTTTGTCAACATTTATTAAAGAGTTTATTTTTTCTGCGCAACTTCAATTATACTTTCCAAATACCCTTTATGATTCTGTGCCATCTTGGCAATCTAAAAAGTAAGATAGATACTAGGTGGGGCATTATATGTGTTTGCAAATCCCTTATAAAAACATTCCAAAGATGAAAATATAGGATTCCATTGTTCAAATATACATTTGAGCCACTCTTGATCCCCACTTATGCTGGTAATGACATATCTTAAATTTAGATATGACACACAGGTATATTCTAGCCTTCTTAATATTTTAGATAGTTTGTGCTCTAGGATGCACATTGCAATGTGCCACACATTTTCCTTTTGTTGATTTAGCTAAGCACTATTCAAGTTCTCTTCTAGAATTTGAATCTTTTTTTAAGGCTCTACATTTTCAATCATCACATGAGCAGGGGGAACTGTAGAAGATGAGCTTGCTTCTTGCACACTTTCAAGAAGGGATATTTTTTGAGCTAATAATACCTGTTGTTGGGTGTAAGCTTCCATAAGATCATTATGTTCCTTCAACACTATATTAATTCTATCTTGCAACCTTCGAACAGTAGCGTCATTAAAATTGGCAACATCTACCACTAATGTAGCAGGTTTAGGGGCAAAGGTTTCAAACACCCTCTTTACAATCAAGCTCCCTTTAATACCCTTACCCTTCGATGCTTCATCAATCATAGGCTTCTTTGTAGTTGGGGAAAGTGCCCAGATTGTAAGGGCTTCCCAATGTGGGTTGAACCCTGATCCTGACAATGCCATCTTTGCTTCCTCTTTTGTGGAGAAAATATCTCCTTGTTTCCTAATAGTATCAAAGATAATTGCAGTTCTAAGCAATATCCCATTTAGGGAGTAGTGACAATCCAATATCTTCCACCATGCTTCTCCCTTCATCAAGCATAATATTTTTGGACTAAAAATTCATTTACACCCTTACCTTTGCAGCTACTTTATCATAATTTTCTCTAGGGACATTTTCTTGTGCCAATTGAACTCTTTTAAGGTATTCCTCCCTATTTGATCTCAAAGAAAACTCTTTAAAATCCTGGGATTTTATAAACTCATCATTAGACATGAATTGTGAACATGCCAATTCCCTCACATCATTGAGGTTATCTCTCCCCATAGCCATGTCCAACCCAAACCTTTGCTAAAGAAGGCCAACAATATTTGATCTTGGGGGATGGCATATATTGCTAAATTTCATCCATGCTGATATGAACATATTCACTTTCATTTGAATTAATGGGATTATCAACCAATAATGGTGGTTTCTTAACTTCATCATCTTCTATGGTTGATCTCTTGGGGGAGAATTATAATCCACATTGATTGTTTGAGGGGAAGGAGAGGGAGTGACCTGTGGTGGGTTTGTTTGCATATTTTTTCTAATAATAGCCCCCTGGGGCTAGGGCCTCCTAATAGAGAGGTCAAGTATAGGCTGCTTTGTTGGTTTCTCTTCCAGGATAGGGGCCTTACCTACAACTTTGTCAAAATTCTTCAACATTGCCTCAATATTGGAAATTGGGTCAACAATATCAGAAAATGCTCCACGATAATCCTTATCATTCTCTATCCTAGCAACCTCTACCTTGTTGAATGCAATCCATTTCACCTTTCTATTTTCCACCTTAGTTTCATCCTTACAATTTCTTCTGACATCTTCATTTACATCAACCTGACATGGAAAAAATTGGACCTTCTAATACTTTTCTTGACGTTGTTTATGAAACCTTCAGTATCAAAACCCATGAATTTTAATTGAGATAACCTATACTCCCCAAGCATATCTTTCAACTAATCTAGAAGGCTCCTTTGGTTGAAGTGAAATCTGAAAATGTAGTAACATAATGGAAGAAGACCCTTTATTTTATTTTCTTAAATGAAACTAATCAGTCTCATTCAATTGCCATATAATTTCCATCAGTGCCAACTTGGGTGACACATATCTAGGTAGCACATGGGGGGCTTGAGGGTACCCATATATTCTAATAACAACCAGGAGTTTTGATAAACATAAAAATGTCCATAGTTAAGCTATACACCTAACTCCGGCCTCCTGTTTTTGGGCCTAAGGAAATATAAAATTTCTTTATACAATCTGATTCCAAGTAGACCCAACCTTTCCATGACTTTTTTTACAAAGTAATTCTCAAAAAGATAGTCAAACTCACTACAATGTTTGTCCCAAATATGGCTCCAACATTGCATTGGGAGATCGTTGCCCTCTTTATCTTTCATGTTCAATTGTAAAACTTTTCTGAAATGATATTTCCTTCTGTATAAAAGCATATTGAAAAGGAGAGAATACCACATGAATTTGACCTCCTTATCGCTTCTCTTAATTCCCACCAACTGATTATGAATAGCCTCAACTAAAAAGGTAGCATAGTCAAAGTCACTATTGACAAAAGGATGTTGTATATCAACAAGCACATACATAAGAGGTGTCTCCATTTTTTGAGTGTGCATTGTTTCCCAACACCTGGCATTATGCACCTAGAGAATCTAGGGATGTGTGCATCAAATGGGTTAGCATTCTTGGGGCCACTTTATGTGTTGTATGTAACATTATGATAAATATTTAATGTGGGGTTGCACATTGGGGAAAATATTTAATGTTGGGAAAACTTAGTACCAAACATTATGTGTGGGGTTAATGTCTTTGTAAGCTCATGGTATTAGTCACATGGTTATATGTAATACCACTTGGTGATTTTGTGTCAACTTGTTTCTATAAACAAACACATGGGTTGTTATCTAAGGTTGGATAGTTAGCTAGTTGAGATCATCTTTTATTAGCATTTGTGAGGTTTGGAGCATGACATTAGACGATTGGTTACATGCTTGTTCATATGGAGTGCTTGTAGATGGATTGATGTTTCAAAGATATTCATGAAGGAATCTAAATATTTATTGTAATATTTATAGCTGAATAATACATGAGTGATGGATGCTTTTGGAGGTTGGGTATTTCCCTCTTGAGGTTTTTCCTAGGGTATAGCTTGTGTTATCTTTGATGGTATGTTGTCTATTCTTTTTCATATAGATTTTGGATACTTGTTTGAATAGATTTCTCTATTTGGGTTATGTGGAAATTATCTTGGATGGATATATATTTCCTTTCACACTCTTTAAATTATATTTCATTATCTCATATCTCTTCTCAACCATTTTCTTTCCAAAATCATGCTCGCTATCCTCATGAATACATGATATAAAATTTGATAACCCACCACATTGTAAACACTTTTCATTTAAATAATCATTTTTATAGAATATGCAACCATTATCTCTAACACATAAAAATAAATCTAATTGTAGTGTTGAAAAATGTCATCCATGACATTTTCACACTTGTTTGGGCCCTCCTTGTTAAATTGAGCATAATGTTGCCTTGATTTAGTGTTGTGATGTGTTTAACACATTCACATTAGGTCTTGAGCCCTTGTGAACTAAATGAACTTAATTGTACCTTATTTTGGGTGTTGTAAAGTGTTGTAACACACTTTCACACTAATCTAGGGTTTTCATTATTAAATGATGCTTCTTTATGCTTTAATTGGCGTTATTTTGCATCCAAAGACATTAATTAATGCATCTTTTTGAGTATAATCCCAAAATAAACCAACACCCAATAGTAATTCATGTCTTTTTAGGTTATGTGGCCCATATTTAGTGATCTAGGACTCATATTCAACCTTGTGTATATGATTCCCACCTAAGTTTTGGGGCCTCGATCCAAATTTCACATCATTCTAAGTATTTTTGAAAAACGTGTCCCATAGTTAAGCCTAATGGGACTCATGTTCAAATTCCGGCATATGAGTCTAATGTGGCCCAAAATCAAATTTAATCCAAATTCTTGGTGGGATTTTATCCTCCCGGATCTAATGTTGGCTTGTAGTGTTGTAATTTGGGGAATTTTGGCATTAAAAAGTATAAATACAATGTTATTTCACTCATTTTTCACCTAGCAACTTGAGTATTCATGCATTATAGAAAATAGGAATTTACAAGAGCATTCAAGTGTTTATAAGAGCATTAAAAAGCATTCAAGAGTTGTTTATCAAGCATTTTGGAGCATTATTCAAGTATCAAGCATCATGTCAAAGTCATCATGCGTCATGTTTGTTTTTGAGGTAACAATTGTGATGTAGGGTTTCATGATTCATGCAAGCATTCAATTCAAGATCTACATCCACTAGAGCCATTTTACACATGTTTGCAACACTTTATTGCTAGGTTTTGTGTGTGATTTGCAGATCTAGGTTGAAGACATATTGAAGAGAAAGTTTGGAGAAAGTTGTCAAAGTGTTCAAAATTATCAAAGTTGTAACCTTATTTTGGAGATCATTAAAGGAATTATACAGTGCAAAATTTGACAATCTAGACCCAGAAATCAAGTTGAGAAGATCAAGCAGAGATTGAAGAGTAGGTCCAGATCCCGATTCTCCAAAAAGGACAAATTGGATTGATACACCACTTTTGGCATATGAGTCCTATTTCAATGAAATTTCTAGATTTCAAGTGTTTCAGACATATCTCTACCAGATTCCTATTCCTACCCATAAACCCTAATTTGGGACTAAATTTCCTAGACTAGCGTATGAGTCCTAGCAAACAATAATTGCAGTGTTTTCAACATTTCAAGGCTTCATTCAATCTAGACTATAGGTTTCCAAGTGCACACCTTTGATCTCTCAGTTTTACATTCTATTTTGCATTCATTTCTAGGTCATTTAGTGAAGCTTTGCATATTATTAGGCTTGTCATTAAATATTGCATATAATTAGTCTTTCCCAGCCCTAGCTTGGTGGTGAACCCTCTTGTAGTAATTGATCGTACCTTAGGACACCCTATTGCAAGATATTTTTCTCCTACTTCATTCTTGGATTGAGATCTCTAGGGTTTCCTTGAATGACAGTGACGAAGATTGTTGCTCTATTTCCTAAACCATGGCCCATGACAATTTTCCACCTTTCATTTTGGTGAACCTACATTTACAACATCTTAATTTTGATTTGGAGTGCATCTTCATCCTAGATTTAGCTTGCATTAACATTGCATTAAGGTTTGCATTAGCTAATTGACATTCTATGCTTTCTAATTCTTGCATTATTGAAAGTGCATATAGCTTGCATTTTTGCATTTCGCATCATTGAATTTCATCTAAAATCTAAATTGCACCTAGCTTAGACATCATCCAAAATAGAAAACATAACATTCACACAAAATTTGCTAAAAATGGTGCAAAAACCCTAAATTGGGACTCATACACCTCTTTGGGAAATTTAGTCCCAGTATCTAGGAGATTTTTCCTAATTTTTGGGTATTTTTTGTTGACTATCATTCACTATTAAGACCCTTAAAAAAACCTAATTATGACTCGTACACTCCTCTGGGCGATTTAGTCCCATTTCAAATTTTAGACTGCATTTTTCAGCATTAAATTCTATGTTTCTATGTTTTAGTTTGTTGTTGTTAGTTTTTTGTTTTAGTTTGAAGTGTTTTTGTTCCATCCATTTCATTACATATACCATCATTTGGTTCATTACGTACATTGCATAATCTCAAATTTGTATTTAGACCTTTTACCATAAGTTCTTGCATTGCATTTCATCATGGATATGTACTTTGGTAAGCTGTGGATGTCCTTGAAATATTTAGTGGATGTGTCAAGTTATACTTTTGGAAATGACCCTAACAAAATTGAACTTACTCATGCTCACTTGAATCCTAATGAATGTGCTCCTCATGATGTTGACATCATTGGAGAAGATGATGACAACATGAATAAATTCTTAAACGACTGCCTTGACAACCTTGAAAATAATGCATCCTTCTATCCATGCATGGAACAACCAAAACCCCCTATAATACCACCACTCAAGAGATGTTTGGTTAGTTGCATCCTAAAACTGGGATACAAGTTGAGCCTAAGTTCCCTACAATCTAGGTGAACCTTGTTCCTCTAGTCAAGCAAAAATTCAACCATTGTACATTAACAAAGTGACCAACACTCCCATCAATCTAGAAGAGACATATGGAAAAAGATTCATAATCTTGAGTAAATAAGGATGTGATACAACAAGTGAACATGAAATTCATCAACTCTTAGAGCAAATTCCAATTGAAAATACAAAAGGATTAGGATATCAAGATCCTCCTCTCGATATGAATGTTCTCCTTCCTAAAGAACAACCAATGATTCGTGATGATGATAGGAATGCCACGATCATCTTAGGTCCTCCCCCTCAACCTTCAACTTGAGAAATTGGTGAATCGAGCAAGCATATAAGACCTTACAAACTAAATAAACTACAATTCCCTTACCCACCAACTAATATTGAAAGGAATTTACAAATACTTCTACACCAATGACTTATTACATTGCCACCCATAAGAGAAGATTGATCTCCAAATCCCAAAAATACAAACACATCACATTGTCGATACCACAGAGTTCTTGTACATAGTACTGATGAGTGTTGTGCCTTAAAGGAAATCTTTAAAAATTTAGATATCATAGAAATAGTCCCTTAAAGTAAAACCCTTTTGCTCCTTTCCATGTAATAGTTATAGGATAATAACATTCTCACTATTGCATGTTATACATTTATTGCAAATCATCTCAAAATGCAAGGAGCTCTTTCTCTTCACCTATCTCAGCTCATCCTTGCCTTGCACTTAGCGGGGGCATGGGTTAGTAAGCCTTGTCCTAGTAATGCATTTGTCATTGTCTCTTTGGATAATCATTTTCCTTCTCTATATGATAAACACGATTGGGATGCAGACGACCTGCTCATAGGTTGACTCGCACATGTGTCTTACTAGTCTTTTACATTATTTCTTTTTCATTTTTCCTTATGTGATTGCATGTGCATAATGTGATCCCTCATGTTGTCAGTTTGATGTATCTTTCTCTCTTTGTGACATTCCTTTATTTGTCCCTACATTCTTCTCTATGTTGAGTAAATCCTTTTATCTTTTCTTTGTCTTTTGTTTTCATTTTGGTGATGACGCAAGGTGTCAAGACATTCATGTCTCTTCCATGTTGACCCAAAATCTTTTCCTTTTATCTATTATTTGTCTTGTGTTTTCCTTTTGGGGATGATGCAAGGTGTCAAGAAATTCATGTCTCTTGCATGTTGACCCAAAATATTTTCCTTTTATCTTTTCTTTGTCTTGTGTTTTCCTTTTGGGGATGATGCAAGGCGTCGAGACATTCATGTCTCTTCTATGTTGAACCAAAATCTTTACCTTTATCTTTTCTTTGTCTCATGTTTTCCTTTTGGGGATGACACAAGGCGTCGAGACATTCATGTCTCTTCCATGTTGACTTGAAAGGATTTTTCTTTGTTTTTTCTCTCTTTGTGTCATTCTTCTAACTTTCTATGAGTATTTGGAGAATGATGATAGTTTCAAGTAAACATTGTAGCAAGAACATACTGACCCCAAATCCATGGATCACACATGCGTTTGGAGTTTCATTTTGGGGGCAACCCCTCTCTTTTCCTTTTGAATGAGTAGCTTTATTTGGAAACATATGACTTCACATATGGCTTTCCAAATAAGCTCTCATGTCTTCTTTATTGTTAGCACTTATCATTTTCTACTTTAAAGTAATTGCTCACAACATGGTGTATAGCAATTTATTTAAAGTGGGGGCATGCATTGGCATTATTCTTTTTCATTTTCAATTCATGTTTCATTGTGTAGTCTTCAAGTACTTCATGCGACGTTTCTTTCTCTTGGTGTTCACATTCATGTGATGTCCTTCAAGAGCGTGATCTCTCTTAGCATATTACATTCCTTTGAGTGACTTGATGCGACACACTACATCCCCTAAGTTGTGAATCTTTTATTCTTTGATTGGTCCTCTCTTGGAGACATTAGGCACAATGTTCCCTAAGTTAAGACCTTACATGAATTAAGCAAGACTCCTTTGAACGTACCCTATATTGCATTTGCAATTTTATTTATATGGCCACCTTGCATGCCTGTGGAGCCATCTGGCTTGTTCATGAGTATCAAGCATACAAAGCTTTTCTTGCCTCATGAAGCTTGAAGTTCATTATTGTGTGGCACCTTATCAAAGTTATCAGGAGGTATAAATTTGGTCTAGTTGAATGGGAAGCCGAATCGAAGCATAACTTTCCCTTATCCACTCACGTGTGTGTGAGCGCATACTGGCCACTTGCATATGTGTCTCACCTTTTTGGATACCCACCCAATAGATAAATTGAAGTTCTATTTCCTTAGAGTGAGCATGCATTTTTCATACAAACAACTTAGATCTGATCCACATCGTGATGGACAAATGATCGAAGCTTGATCCACCCCTCTTTTGTATTTTTTTTTTCTCTTTATGTCTTTGGCAATGTATGCTTGTGCCTTGTTATTTCTCCTTATATCATTTTTCATGTGTGTTCTTTTGTACCTATGTTGGTTTGCCATAGGATCTCAATCTTGGGGGCTTGTACAACCCTCTTGAGCATTTTTGTCTTATCTTACTAGCATTGGTGTATTAGGACCCCTCTTGATGTGTGTTGGTCTACTTTAGTGTGATTTTGAAGCAAATTCATCCTATCACTAAAGTGGGGGCTAAATATAGTGTTGAAAAATGTTTTCCGTGACATTTTCACACTTGTTTGGGCCCTCCTTGCTAAATTGAGCATAATGTTGCCTTGATTTAGTGTTGTAATGCGTTTAACACATTCACATTAGGTCTTGGGACCTTGTGAACTAAAGGAAATTAATTATACCTTATTTTGGGTGTTGTAAAATGTTGTACCACACTTTCACACTAATCTATGGTTTTCATTATTAAATGAGAATTTTTTTATGCTTTAATTGGCCTTATTTTGCATCTACAAGCCTTAATTAATGCATCTTTTCAAGGATAATCCTGACATAAACCAACACCCAATTATAATTCATGTCTTTTTAGGTTGTGTGGCCTAGATTTAGTGATCTATGACTCATAATCCACCTTGGCTATATCAGTCCCACCTAATTTTTGGGGGCCCAATCCTAATTTCACATCATTCTAAGCATTTTTGAAAAATGTATCCCATAGTTAAGCCTAATGGGACTCATACACCACTTCTGGCATGAGTCCCATGTGACCCAAAATCAAATTTTAATTCAAATTCTTGGCAGGACTTTATCCTCCTAGATCTAATGTCGGCTTGTAGTGTTGTAATTTTGGGAAATTTGGCATAAACAAGTATAAATACAAAGTTATTTCACTCATAATTTATCACCTAGCAACTTGAGTATTCATGCATTATAGCAAATTGGCATTTACAAGAGCATTCAAGAGTTGTTTATCAAGCATTTTGGACCATTATTCAAAAATCAAGCATCATGTCAAAGTCATCATGCATCATGTTTGTTTTCGAGCTAACAATTATGATGTAGGGTTTCATGATTCATGCAAGCATTCAATTTAAGATCCACAACATTCAAACAAAAATCAAGATCTACATCCATTGGAGCCATTTCATACATGTTTACAACATTTTATTGCTAGGGTTTGTGTGTGATTTGCATATCTAGCTTGAAGACATATTGAAGAGAAAGTTTGGAGAAAGTTGTCAAAGTTGTCACCTTATTTTGGAGATCATTAAAGGACTTCTACAGTGCAGAATTTGACAATCTAGACCCGAAAATCAAGTTTCAAGAAGATCAAGTAAAGATTGAAGAGTAGGTCCAAATTTTGATTCTTTGAAAGGGCAAAACTATACTAATAATGAGTCCCAGTTCAGTGAAATTTCTAGATTTCAAGTGTTTCAAACATATCTCTACCAGATTCCTGTTCCTACCCAGAAACCCTAATCTAGGACTAAATCACCCAAACTAGCATATGAGTCCTAACATACATTAATTGTAGTGTTTTCAACATTTCAAGTCTTCATTCAAGCTCCTACAGGTTTCCAGGTGCACAACTCTGATCTCCCCCTTTTACATTCTATTTTGCATTCATTTCTAGGTCCTTTAGTGAGGCTTTGCATATCATTAGGTCTTGTCATTAAATCTTGCATATCATTAGTCTTTCCAAGCCCTAGCTTGAAAGTGAGCCCTCTTGTAGTCATTGATCATACCCTAGGACACCCTATTTCAAGATCTCTTTCCCCTACTTCATTCTTGGATTAATATCTCTAGGGTTTCCTTAAATGAGAGTGAAGAAGATTGTTGTTCTATGTCCTAAACCATATCCCACAACAATTTTCCACCTTTCACTAATAATTCCATGGACGAGTTTAGCAATTGCAGCGCGCCAAACTTTGATAACATTTCATTTGTATGTAAAGTAGAATGAATATTTCATAATAGTTCATTTATACATAGAAAAATCCATGTGGTATTTGCAACATGTATTATGAATTTTAAGAGAACACAATAAAAGGGCTTACAAGATTCAAATTCCCTTTGTGAGATATTCAAACTTGGATTTGTTTCACAAAATTATTTATACAATGTTGTTTGACTACATTCTAAGTAATGTTTAGGATGTAAATTGTGCAGTCTTGATTACCAATTCTTAATTTTAAAACATCTTTTAAATTTGGTGATACTCTTGAGTTACAGTGCCAATTTTTTTTATCCTTTGTGTTACTAATTAGATTTTGATAAACTCATGGAAGCGTACTAATAAAAGCCCAAGATTCATTTTCAAGGTGACTATTTAGTCTTGATATTATTGCTAGTGCTTTTAATAATGTTTTATGATTTAGGCTCAATTCAAGACAAGTTTTTAGGTCACTAATTGCGCCTTTTAAATTGATTTCTTACTAATGATGTTGTTTTTGAAAGAGGAGAAAATGGGTTTTACATGGACCCAAAACCATGAAGTTTACAAAATAAAGATAGAATCATTAAAGACATCAAATTCGAAAAGGCTGTAAAAATAATAATAGTAAAAGACCACAACCACCAAAAAGGCCAACGAAAGCCACAAAACCAAAAAAACCATACAAAAAGCCAGCAACAACTACATTTGTGTCTTTACTAAATATGTAGTCTCAGCTTCCAACTCGTTCATATCCTGAACCCCCCTCTTTAAGATTTGAACCATCTGGGTAGTGGGAGGCACTTTCCTTTTGAGATTGGCACAAGTCCTTTTCAAAATACCTTGGTCCTCGTTCTTGCTTTCCTTATCCTCTTCCCAATCAACGACCAACAAAGCCTGTTGCATTTTTTTGAGCTTTTTGGACATGGAATTGATAATAATGGCATTGTGCCTAGCCATTTTCTGGTTTTGTTCCATAACTTTTTTCAAGTTATGTTTAATTTTAATCATTTCCTCTTCCAGAGACTTGTACTTTTCCACAATGTCACATCCTTTCTTTCCAATACTATTCTTATTTCGTTTCCCTTCTTCATTGTTGAGAGCGGCCAACTTTAGTTCCAGCTCCTTCGATTTACTATACAAAGCCCTATTTCTTTGATTAAGATCATTAATTTCTTGATAGGCCCATTTCAAGACCCTGAAAATGTCACTGATGCCATTTCTAGCAGAGGTCAGAATGTTACCAAACTGAACCCGATCTAATATGAAGTTAACATCACCTGGGTTGGGGGAGCTAGGAAATCTGGTACCTTCAAATTTGAAAGAGGAAGGAGGGGAGGGCACAAAATTTCTACTAGCTTCAGGGTTCTTGGCTTTGTCTTCCAAGGAGTTCACGGAGTAGAAAACCGACTTGTTGGCAGGGGAGCCCTTAAGAACATGATTCTTTAAGGGGACGTTGTTATTATTGTATGAGCAACTATTTTAGATTTTTCCTTACTAGTCTTTCCAATAGAATTGAGTGGATTAAGAATATTATGATCAATTTTTTTTTTTACATGAATCGTTAATTTCTTTAGTAAAGGTCTCATTTTGTACATCTTTAGTAATTGTACAAAAAATTGACATTGTTTGATCAATATATTATTGAAAAATAATTCATTGAAAAGTTTTGTAGCCCACAATGAAATGGTTCATGGTGACCTCTTTCCTTCAAGACTTTCTATTATGTTCTCATCAATTTCAAGCAACAATTTTGGGGTTCTTGAATGTTTTACAATTTTATCAAACTCATTACAAAACTATGGATTTTGGATATCATTTTCTTCTTCATAAATGTCATCTCTTCTTATGTAATTTGGAGATACATTGATTTTTATTAGTTCATGTGAGTTATCAAGTTTATCAATGCTATCAAAAAGTGGAGTATTGAGATAAATGGAGGCACACGAGTGTGGGCATGGGCAGGAAAAGAGGGACTTTGAAAATTCAAGTGATGGAAATGGAGGCGGAGCAAGATCAACGAGATCTCAGGCGAATCAAGAGTTGATTTCGAGTAAGAATCAAGGTAAGGATGATCAGGATGAGGTGGACTCTGGAAATAAAATCATTAGGGGAAATTTACATAAAAAATGGGCCTCCTAAGGATGACATCATTAGCTTTTTAAGTTATCAAAAATCAACTAAAAAATGACATCAACCTGTACGGTGACATCATCCAAAATAAAAATAAAATTATTTATTTTATAAAATAAAACTTTCTAAAATCTTATGAATTAACTCATGATGGTTAATTTAACTCTACATATCCTATTTTATCTCATTCATCTTTCTAAATATAAAATATTCTTTTTGTTTTTTAGATTTATATTCTTAAGTTCTATTAAGTTCTATTGTAGAAATTTTTGTATTTTCAAAAAAATATTGTTATTCTTTAAGAAAAAAATATAAAAAACATTTAAAAAACATTAAAAAATCATAAAAATCACTTATGAAGTGCTGCAAAAATAAAAAATTTCATCCACTTTCAAAATTTTTTTCCATTAGTTTCATAATTTTTTTAATTTTCTCCACTTTTTTGCTTCAACCATTTCTAATTTTTTTTTCTCTATATTTACACAAACAAAATGAGTGCTGTCATCTCCACCTCTCGAATGCCTATTGGCATAATTGTTAAATTTGTTATAAACATATTTAAAATAATAAATTTAAATCTATAATATGAAATTTGATTTAATATATAAAATTTATATAAAATAAAATATTAAGTATAAAATAAAATATACTTTACCACTATTTATGTTAAGAGGCATTCTACAATCTTTGTGTAAATATATAGCAAAAATAAAATAAAATAAAAACAAAAAAAATGGAAAAAAATAAAAGAAATTAAAAATTGTTCTGACAAAAACTAAGAACCAAATAAATTGGAATAAATTAAAAAAAACAAAAATAAATTGGACAAAATAAAATAAAACCAAAAGAACAAATTGAAACTGTTGGAAGGAGAAAAATTGGAGAAAATCAAACTATGGAAAAAATAATTGAAAAAATTAAAAATTAAAAACCAAAAAAAAATTCAAAGGAAAGAAAATGAGAAAATCAAAGAGACTATGGAAAAAAGATATCCCTCAATATATATTTTTAAATATAAATATAAATATATTATTATAAAACAATGTGTTTATTTAAATAAACGTACATAACATAATAAATCTAAATCTATAAAATCATATATATATATAAAAAAATACTGAGTAAAAAATAAAATATCTAAAGTTACTTTTACTTTGCCACTTTTTAAATAAAAACAAATAATCAGGAAAAGAAAGTGAACATGACTTTTTAAATAAATTATAATAGAAATATAAGTTGCCAAACTTGAGTTTAAGATTTTTTAAATAAAAATAAATAATGAAGAAAGTGAACTTGATTTTTTTAGTAAATTATAATAGAAATATATGTTACCACTTTTAAAAAATCATGGACTTCAGTTTTTGAAAGAATTATAATAGAAACATGTGTCCCCACGTAACTCATGTAGTTAAGTAATTTATATTTTTTATATTTAAATAATTTGTATTATATGGGATAATTTTTGCTTTTTTAGAGTTCCTTAGGAGGCCTATTTTTTATGTAAATATCCCCTAATGCCTAGTGGAACCGGGTGGAAAGGATATTCCAGTGGTTAATCCTACGGTTTCCTCTACTGGTAAAAAAATTTGAAAAAGCTAATGAGATGGTGGGGACCACTGGCGGCATTGGAGGTAATAGCAAACCCTGGACTTCTCTGTTTGGGGTAAAACCTAATGGAAAATATTATTTCCCTCTGGTGCAAAATATCTCAGAAAAAGGTAAGTTTGCAATTTTCGTGCCAGATTTGTTAATCGATCATAATATTGCTTTAATGGAAAGAACCCTGGTTGGGAAGTTTATAGGCCCTAGACCAAACATTGAAGTTGTTAGGGAGTTCGTTAAAAATAAATGGAGAACAAATGGAAAAGTTTCAGTTGCTACTCTTCCAAAGGGTTTTTTTGCATTTGAACTCACTTACAGAGAAGACATCTTGGCTGTTAGAAGTGGGGGTCCTTGGGTTATAGGGAAATCTTCCCTGGCTCTAAAGAAGTGGTCCTCTAATTTGGACCTTTCAGACTCCATTTTTGAGAATTTCCCAGTTTGGGTCAGACTTCCGGGCCTTCCCTTGGAATATTGGAATGAGGACATTTTTTATGGTATTGCGAGCTCCTTTGGAGAGCTCCTTTCTATTGACTCAATGACAGCTACTAGAAAGAGATTGGTATTTGCTAGAATATGTGTAGGGGTTTCTCAAAATGCTGACCTTCCCTCATCGATTGAGATCCAGTCAAAACTGGGTTCTTGGGCGCAGGAAATTGAGTTTGAAACCATCCCGTTTGCTTGTTTCAAATGTAGAAAATCTGGGCATTGGGCTAAGAAATGCCCCTTAAATGCTACCAGAGAGAAAGAGAAATCAGCTGGTTCTTTGAAATCGGTATGGCAAAAGAAATCAGGAGGTGATAGCCTTGAAAATAAAGAGTCTAACGGTCAGAGTACCTCTTATGAGGCTGATGTAGTCATGGAAAATAATGGAGAGGCTCCACTGGTACCCTAGCATATGGATCTGGAGAAGACTTTACCTAGTAAGGAAAATAAATCCAATGAGGATCAGTTGGCAAGGGAAGATAATCTGATCCAAGATGCTAATCCATTTTCCCAAGAACTAATCCCATTAATGAAAAAAGATGAGACCTCAGACTTGGAGGATATTCCTATTCAGGGGCTATCCTTAGAGCTGAACATCCCTCTCCCTCTCCATTCCTTTGTTGGTCTTTCTCCTCCATGAGTAGAGCACTTTACGGATCCTAACTCCTTCGATGTGGTCAAGGATTCTTTCAAAAACCTAGACCATTCATCTGAACTTTCTAGCAACTTCTCATCTTCTCATTTGAATGGTATCATGGAAACATTACCTTGGGAACAAAGGCTCTTAATTGATAAGGAATGGGAAAATAGTAAAGAGACAGATAGCCAAGAAGAGACAGATAAAGAAGAGTTCTTATCAAAGAAAAATAAAAATAAAAATAAACAATGGAAGACTCCAAGTGGTATTTCAACCAGATCAAAAGAAAAGGCAGACTATAGAGCATCAAAGAACTCTCGAGGGAAAAAATCTACTAAATGGACAAGGGAGCATAACACTTTTCAGGATATTGCGGATGGATCTCAGAAAACCATCCCGGAATGCCTCAAATCCCCTAGTAATTCATGAATATTATGTCTTGGAATATAAGGGGACTCAATAGCCCCCACAAGCAGGATGTTCTACGCAATTTTGTTAGAGACCACAAGCCTGATATTCTTCTTATTCAGGAGACGAAAATGTCAAAGGAAAAAATTGAAAAGATGAAACTTTTCCAGCACTGTAGTACTCATGGAAACAATTCGAATGGTGCTTCTGGAGGTATTGCTACCTTCTGGAATAATCACATAATCAAAGGGGAGCTGATTTTGGAAGGCACAAACCATATTGCTACTAGATTCACACATATCAGGGATAGTTTCAGTTGGATCTAATTGAATATCTATGCCCCTAATGGTAAAGGACTAAGAAAATCTTTTTGGATGGAGCTGGCTGCTTTTAGGAGGATTTTTGATAGAGAGCCTTGGATTTTTATGGGTGATTTCAACATGCCCTTAATCAATGGAGAAAAATTTGGAGGTTCCTAGATTAATACGGAGAGCAAAGAGGATCTTCAAAGTTTCATTGATAACCAGGGGCTGATTGATTTGGATTTACATGGAGCTTCCTATACTTGGTCGAATCGCAGAAAGGGGTTGGAGCTTATACAAGTTAGATTAGATAGATCTTTAGTTTCCAATCACTGGTTTTTTGAGTATTATTGTTCTCTTAAAGCTCTCTCTAGAATTGGTTCTGATCATTTCCCTACCAGTTTTGTTGCGGATCCTATAAAAATGAAGAAAAATATCCCTTTCAGAGTGGAAAAAATGTGGCTCTCTCATCCTGCTTTTAAAGAGGAAATTAGGAAATGGTGGAATATAAGTATTTCTAGCACTGCTATGTTTAGAATAGCTAAAAAACTTAGGGAAGTGAAATGTAACTTGAAAAAATGAAAAAAAGAGTGCTTTGGGAACATCTTTAAGATCAAATCTACCCTTCAAATGGATCTAGGGGAGATTCAATATAAAATCTAGAAGGAGGGATACTTGAATGACACTAAAGAAAAAGAGAATGAGCTACTTATTAAAATGCATGACATTATTGGAAAGGAGGAGGAATTTTGGAGGCAAAGATCTAGAGCGTTATGGTTATCTGCAGGTGACAAAAATACCAGGCATTTTCATTTATCGGCCTCAAAACACAGAGCTATCAACATAATATCTCAAATTGAAGTGGATGGAACTAAGTTTGAGGAGGAGGAGGATATTAGAAAGTATGTTGTATCATTCTTTAAAAACCTTCTTTCTAAGAATGATGAAATTAACCAAAATGATCAAGACCATTTAATAGATGCTATACCGAAAGTGATCAATAAGGAAAATAACACTATGTTGTCTACTATTCCTTCCAATGAGGAAGTCAAGTGGGCTGCTTTCTCCTTTGATGGGAGTAAAGCCCTAGGTCTGGATGGTTTCCCTATGTTTTTCTTCCAATGGTTCTGGGAGACTGTTGGAGACGATGTTGTGAATGATGTAAAAGAATTTTTTGGATCCAGAAGTCTCCTAAAAGAATTGAATTCCACCTTCCTGGTTCTTATCCCTAAGAAGCCTGGAGCGATAAACATTGAGGCCTTTAGACCCATAAGCCTCTATAATTCTATCTATAAAATCATCTCTAAGGTTTTGACTTCTAGATTATTAATTCTTTTGCCTTCATTGATCTCACCTCAACAGAATGGCTTTGTTCCTGGTAGACAAATCCTTGACTCTATTGTTACTGTGAATGAGAACATCCATTCTTTGGTGGAATCTAACACTAAAGGCTTTCTGTTAAAACTTGATATATCTAAAGCCTATGATAGAGTTGAATGGACTTTCTTATTTAAGATTTTAAAGGCCTTTGAATTTTGCAACAAGGTTCTTCAAATGGTGGAACAACCTGTGTCTATTGCTTCTATTTATGTTATGGTTAATGGATCCCCAACGAATTTCTTCCAAAGTACCAGAGGTCTAAGACAAGGTGATCCTATTTCTCCTATTTTATTCACTATCATGGCTGAGAGTCTTGGAAGAAACCTGAAAAAGCTGATTGACAATAGATCCCTTTGTGGTCTTAACCCCTCCTCAAGTAACATGGTTTTCTCTCATCAACAATTTGTTGATAATACTGTGTTGTTGGGTAAAGCCTCGGTCTGAGAAGGTAAAAATTTGAAATATTTTCTTGATAAATATGGGAGAGCGTCTGGACAACTGATTAATAATAAAAAAAGTTATTTGTTCTTCTTCAACACCCCGGCTCATAAACAGACCAAAATTGCTAGAATCCTTGCTTGTAGGGTGGATTCCTTGCCTGCCACCTATCTTGGCTTACCCTTGAGCCTTAAACCTCCTGAATCCTTTTGGGTTTTGTTAGTTGAGAGGTTTAGCAAAAAGCTTGCTAGCTGGAAAGGTGCTCTGTTATGTCAAGCGGGAAAACTTCAACTCCTCAAAGCTTCCCTGCAGAATTTGCCGATCTATGCTCTGAGCCTCTTCAAGATTCCTGCTAAGTTTGCGGATGCCATAGAAAAGATTCAAGAAATATTCCTCTGGTCAGGTGTCGAAGAAAAGAAAATACTTCCTTTAATTGGATGGGATTTGGTGTGTAGACCAAAAAAGACTAGAGGACTAGGTCTTAGAAGAATCAAAATGGTCAACAAAATCCTTCTAGCAAAACAAATATGGAGAATTTTCTCATCTTCAAGTGAATGGACTGATATCCTAGCTAGTAAATATTTAGAGAACAATTGTTCTCATATTATGCTAAAGGATTCCCATCTTCTTCCTAGAGGTTCTACCTGCTAGAATAATCTGATCATTGGGAAAAATATTGTGGACTCAGGAACTGGTTGGCATGTCAGAAGTGGAAACCAAACTAGATTTTGGGAGGACAGATGGTTGTTCAAGGAGCCCCTTATAAAAATTGATTCCTTTAGTGGGTGGGCTGAGAATTGCAAAGCTCGTTTCAGATCCTATGTGAAAGACTACAGAGTGAATGGTAAATGGGTGGATCTATGTCTTATCAGTCAGGCTCTTGCTCCTATTCAGTCATCTTTATTGGCTGTTAGACTCTGCTCTGATCAGTTGGAAGATCATCTTGTCTGGATCGATGAACCCTCAAGAAACTATTCAATTTCGTCTGCCTTTGCCAGGATTCCTTCCTCCCAGGGCTCTCCTCCCTTTTGGTCGAAGGCTTGGTTTAAACATTTGGTCCCTAAAATCAACTTTTTTTCTGGATCCTTTTTCCAAAATAAGGTGCTTACAATTGATAACCTATGTAAACGTGGCTTTCAAATACCTAATAGATGTTTTCTTTGTAAGAGGGAAGCAGTGTTAGTGTGTCATATGTTCCTTCATTATCCTTTTGCTGCCTCAATCTGGGAAAAAATTATCAGCTTTTGACATCTCTCTTGGGTTTTTCCTTTGTTTGTTGAAGACTTTTTCATCCAATGGAAAGCTCCGACTCATAATCCTATTCTCAGGTTTCTATGGGACTTCTATTTCCCTCATGTTGCTTGGGGTCTTTGGAAAGAACACAACAATAGAATTTACAGAGACAAAGAAGCTCCGGTGTTTTGATAGAATTATCAGATTCTTGAAAGAGAATGTCAATGCCATCCCCCAGAAGGTTAGTAATTCTGAGAAAGCGGCTCAATCGTCTTATGACCTTATAGTTGCCAAGGAATGGAATATTAGTCTCGATTTTCCTTGCGCCCCTAAACAAGCCAAGAAAGATAGAGAGGATGTTCTTTGGTCTTTCCCGCCTAATGGTTGGGTCAAAGCTAACTTTGATGAAGTGGCTAAAGGTAATCCGGGGGTGGCGGGCTATGGTGGAGGCATAAGGGACTCCTTTGGAAATTTTCTTGGTGCTACGACCACTCCTCTTGGATCCCAAACCAATCACTTGGCTGAGGCCACTGGCGCTTTTCACATTATAAATTTAGCCCATAGTCTTAACTTTAAAAATCTCTGGCTTGAAGGTGACTCCAAAAATATTATTGACTGTCTTTGTGGCAAGTCCCCCCCCTCGTGGACAATTAAATCTTGGATTGATGATGCCACCTCGACTCTTGCTAAGTTCAACAAAATTAAAATTTCACATGCCTATAGAGAAGCTAATGTTGTGGCGGATTTTTTTGCTAATGAAGGGGTTAGGAGTAATGATCAGAGCACTTGGCTAAACTTTAATGATCTAAGTGTTAATGTCTGTGCTTTATTGAATTATGATAAATCACATGGACAAGAGGCATGTCATCTCTTTATTGAGGACATGATGGAGTTATCACATCACAATCATTAGATTGTATGGGACCGAGCTTATTTTCTTAGTCTGCAAGGTGGATTGGCATGCTTTGTGGGTTCTTAGATTTAGCAGGACCAATTCCAGTAAAGATATTGTGTCAGTGTGCCCCACTGTGTTTGCTAAGATGGGTGTAGACAGGAAAAGAACTGAGCTGAACAGCTATGAGATGCACATAAGAAATGTTAAGGCTTGGAATAAAGTTAAAAGCGGGGGGTTACTTCTGTTCCTAGAGAAGCTCCATGGTTCCAGTCAAGAGGCTACGAATCTTTTTGAGAAAAATTAGGGTAATGGGAATCTTGCCCTTTTTGGTAGGAATGTCGAGCTCAACGAAAACCTGATAGCTGAAGTGACGGGAATGTCGACTGAAGGGAAATTTTTTTTCAGGGATAGGGTTTTTTCCGATGATGTCGTTGTCATATTTCCTAAAAAAGAGAAAGAAAAGTTGAAACTGGTAAAAATTGCTAATAGCTACTTTGATGCCGGCACCATAAAAGCCCTATGGAGAAAGGTCCTACGTGTCATCATGGAATACATAACTATGGATGGTCATTTCACCAGGGTCTACGACTATCACTTTTCCCTGCTCAACCATTTCTGCTACAAGGTAAGTGTTTCTTTCCCCTACTTTCTTTGCTGCTCTTTGAGAAAAAGTCTGGTTGACCACAAAAAAAACCCTAGAAGATTCCTTATTTTGCATACTGGCCTGATTAGATTAATTGTCGAGCATTACCAAAATATGCCTGTCCCTGCTAATCTTGAAACCTCCCCTAACTCTAAGGATGACGATACTGAACCCAACTACTCAGGGTTTTTTCCCATTTCAAGTTCGGCTAGAACTGTCCTTAATCCACCTACTGCCCATTCGGGCAAGTAAAACCCTAACCCCCTTACTGTTAAAGGTTGTGTTGTGCCCGAGCTGGAAAGCTCCTCCCTTATTGATAATAATCCCAAGGCTAAAAACCTTGTTTCGTACTTCGAAGATTCCCTTGACTCTGAGGTGTCTGGTACTAATAATACTAAGCCCTCTACTGACCCGTTGATGGATAGAATTACTAGAACTGGGTCCCTTGTCACTCCTGTCCCTGAGAATACTTGTCTCAACACTGATAGGGATCCCACTATGGATGTTTTGAATTTAGCTAGAAATAATGTTGATACCCATTTCAAACTTTCAAAATGGACTTTCAATGAAATTAATGAGCTAAAGATTAAAAAATGGGCCCTGCAAAGTAAGCTAGAAGATTTGGGAGCCAAGGTTGCGGCGATTGAAAAAACATAAGTGAAACGAAGAGATCACAGTCTCAGCAATGACACTCAAAACCAAGCTGGCAAAAACAGAAACATTGAAAGTGAGATGGAAAAAATGAAAAATACTATTAAAATCATTGGTGAGCAAAACAATCGTATGGCCAGACACAACACCATAATCATCAATGCCATGATCGAGAAACTGGACAAAGCCCAATAGGGATCTTTGGTGGTTGACCTGGAGGATACCAATGAAAGAAACTAGGAGGAGGATGCTGACATCTCTAAGAGAACCAGGGCCAATCTGAAGAGGAAGGTTCCCCCCACTCCGCATATGATTCAAACATTTAAGAAGGGTGTTCATGAGATGAAGAATTTGGAGGCAAAGATTGAGTCTGTCCTAAAGAATTTGGGTTAGTCGCTGCCGGTTTTTTGTTGGCTTTTTTGCTGGCTTTTTTGACCTTCCTGGTCTTTTGCGGGTGGCTGCAGTTTATTCTGGTTTTGTCCTTTTGTGTAGCTGGTTGTTTTTGTTGAACTTTTCTTTCATATCTTTTATGTTGTAAAACTTTGTGGTTTCGGGTCCTTGCAAAACCCGTTTTACCCTTTATCAAAAACAAGTGGATTATTGAGTGAAATTTCAATGTCATGGGGTTCATATTGACATCAGTAAATCAAATTTTGACTTATTTATTCTTATTCTTATATGATGTTACTCTTATCAATAGGAATTTCATCAAGTTTTGCAATATTTTCACATTCATGTTCAATATTTTTGTTTTCAATATCACTGTCACTCTTAGTTTTTTCAAACAATTTCATTATATTGAAAATTAGAACTCCAATTTCAATGTATTTAAGGGTAAAGAAGGACCTTTACATTCAAGAGTATTTGAAATATATTTTCTTCTCATATTCTTCCTTGTTCTATCCTTTTGCCTTAATTTCTTCAATTTCCTTTGCTTGATGTTTCCTTCTTTTGGCTTTGCGATGATTATTGTTGTCCATTGTAAAAGGACCTTTAATGAATTATAGAATAAAATTTTGTTTGAAAGAGTGTACAAAATCTTGATTCTATCTATAGTACACATAAACCATGAGCATCTTGAGAGCATAGCACTTGTGGGGGTCGTTGCTAAGCCCAAAAATGCATTTTGCCTATTTTTCCTAAAAAATGGATATTCATTTATAAGAAATGGATATCTGTTTCTTACTCATTGTCTTGTAGGAAATAGATTTATATTTCTAAAAAAATATAATCATTACTAAGAAATGGATATTTGTTTCTTACACATTATGTCATAAGAAATTGATCTTCGTTATTAGAAAATGAATATCCATTCCCTCAACATAGTAATGGAATAGAAATGAATATCTATTTTTAAAAATTGGATATCTATTTCTAAAAAACAAATATTTGTTTCTTAAAAGTGGATATCTGTTATAGATAGATATTCATTTTATTGACAAAGTTGTCAACATTCTACCAATATAAGATATGCTTCATTTTAAATTTAAAACCATTTCACTTTTTTCAAATCCAAAAGATGTGTCACACTCTATGCTTCATTAGGTCTCAGGTAAAAATAAATAAATTTGAATTTCATTATTTTTTTGACCAAGTTAGGTTGGAAAAAAAAATATTTTTTATTGTTTTTAAAAATTACTAGTAAAAAATTCATAACTAATTATCTACTCGTAATTAAAAAAAAAACGTGTCACATTCGAGCACGTGTCCTTTACTTATATTTAAATTGATTATTTTGCTCATAGTTAGGTTGCCTGGAATGACACTTTTTTTTTTTCATTTTTGAAAATTATAGTACCACTTCATTGAAATTTTAAATTTTCACCAAATAAATTTTTCAAAAAAAAGTAGCCTAGAAACTACATCCAATTGACTACAAATTCTATTCCTACATTTATTTTCCAAATTTTGTTAATAACCTATTCAAATTTTTATGTGAAGTTTCTTAACTATATTTTTCTATATTTTCATTGCCACTTAGAGGTATAGATTGACCCATCATGATCTTATATTCACCATACACCATATTTATTTGTTGATAATATGGAATCTATTGCAATAATTGAGTGATTTGAATAGTTCACCATCATTTATCACATTCATGGTGTTTTAATCCGTATGATAAATGAAACATTTTCCATGGTGTTTGATATTTTTAGTAGAGATTATCTTTCTCCTCTACATGCCACAAGTTGACACTTTTTGTATTATCTTCATTTATTTGGGATCAAATGAATGGTACTATTTTCTATACCTTCAACACATCTTTCATAATAAACATGTGTCCCTCATATTCATCAATTGAGTCAAACTGTGGTCTAAGTAGTGTTGTTCACATATTATGTCAATTCCCACACTTATTAGTAATAAGGTATCAATTTATGATTTACTTTCATTCAACAACCTCAATGTAAAATTACTTCTTAGATCACTAGAGGGATCATCCCTTGGAAAAATTTAACATTAGCATCACAATGGCTCCACTCTTTATATATAATTATTGCAACATTTGTTCTACCATACATGAACCTAACATGAAAGTGGGTATGAAAACCCCTTTTTTGGGGAAACCTTCATATCTTTTCATATTTTTAGGTTTATTTCTATTGTCCTCATGGCCAAAATCACATCAAAGAATATTTATACATGCGAACAAAAATATTTATTAGTTGATATTTAACAAAACCAAATGTTAAAAGTGGCAAGTTTATTGATTATATTGAAACTAGGCAAAGCTTGAGTACATTTTGGTAGTGTGGTAAGTAGGGTTTGTCAAGATGTTCTCTCTTGCATATAAATGTTGTCTCTATACTATAAAAAAAAACTTCTCTTTTGACAAAGTGAGGGATTCTTTCAAAAGGGGTTGCAACACATAAGTCCATCTCACCATTATCATCTCCAATTGGTGTCCATTCAAGGTCCTCACTTGAGAAATGATTTCCTTCATTGGGAATGTCTTAAACATCTAGCTCAGTAAGTGATTCTCATTTATTCTTTCTACCCATTTTCAATAATATTAAGATGGTAAGTAGTCCTCTATCTTGGTAAAATATTTAGGAACAATTATATTAACTTTTATAATCACTCTGGAATGATATAGTTATCTTTCATGTATATATAGGTATAATTTTCTATCAATATAATCTTTACACCTTTTCAAATAAATGTAATAGTAAATAAAATAAATCAATTGACTTTCGACCCACTTTACCTTAGTGTTCACAAATTTCTTTGAGCTTCAAAATAGCATAAGAATAATTTGAATGAATTGATGCAAAAGATTATATAAAACATTTGGATCAAGTCATACAAAATAGTTTACTAACATCAAAATCATATAAATATCATCATATCCTCAAAAAGATAGAAATATATACCCCTTGGTTGAAATATTTGTTTCATATTCTCTTCTACCTATAACTTACCTAAATTTGTGAGATAGTTGGGTGGTAGGGTGTAATGATATAGGTATTTACATATTTTTCATGATATAATGGAGAGTAGGGATAAACCGGGTCATAGATGAATTTTGATTTTGGGACACTAGACGTGGGGATCAATTTTTTTTGACTAATAACTCATAGTGATGACTATTTATGGCATATCTAGAAAGAATTCAATTATAGCCATAGTATTTTCTCCTTTATTATTGACTATGGGTACTTGTTCTTCTAGTGATATACTTTTTTGCAATATAAAGTATTTTGGGATCAATATCTATAAATTACCTATTTGCATTATCCTAAGAGTGTTGATTTCTTGCCACTTTTGGGAAAAGGGATTCACATGAGTTGGATTTGGCATATGTGGTGGCACTTGTTGGTATGTGAGTTGATATTTTTGTGGTTATCTATATTGTTATTCTTGTTGGGTGATTGTTGGTATGTAGGTTGATATGTGTGAGGTTGTTGTTGGATAGGTGGTTGTTGTTGATAGGTAGAAGGGAGTGTGTAATGTTGTTGTTGTTGTTGTCAAATAGGTGGTTTCTATTGATATGTGGAAGGTAGTCTCTACTATTGTCAATGTTGATATGTGGGTTGATATGTTGGGGGTTGTGTATACTATTTTTGTTGGATAGGTGGTTTTGGGGGATGTATTGTGATGTGTTTAGGGATTGTATATACATTTTTTGTTAAATGAGGTTTTTTGGTGGTAAGGTTGAGATGTAGAAGGTGAAAGGTAAGATTTTATTGGTTGTTGTGGTGAAGTGTAAGATGGAATCATGGTTAGTTGAGGGAGTGATGGTTGGGGTAAAGATAAAGGTGGTAAAGATTGGATTAATTGCATTATGGATGGGAATGATGTTTAAGTTTGAAGAATATTTGATTACTTAAAGTAGATTGAGTCCTAAGGTGAGTGGGGTTAGACAATGTATTCTTTTGTAAGGTAGATTGAGTTATGGTCCTATTAGATTTAATAAGATTAGATGATCTTGAACAATGAAAAGTTCTAGTGGGGGATAGGTGTTAAGAGGTTTGATGGTCACTTGTTGCAATTTTTCATGTAATTCATTTTTTATGGTTGATATGGCATCTTTGCTAGTCTTTTATTGTTGCTAGTGTTTTTCTTCTTTTTTCTTTAGTCTCATTGTTGGTGAGACTCATATTGTTTTCCTTCTTGGATATTGTGTAATGGGTTTGAGCCTTTTCCTATGTTTTCTTCATGAAAACTATGGGTTCTTGCATGGTGAAGTTGTTTGGTTTGAGTTGGTTAATGTTAGAGGCAACTTTGGTTATATTCTAGGACATATCATACACGTATTTTTGAAAAGTTGATTTAACTAGAGTTTCCTTCCTAATGAGGATACTTAGTTTGGATTGGTCAAAGTTAGGGAAGAGTGTGGTACCCTCCTCTATAAGTTCTAAGAAACATGTCTTATTCCATACCTATAAGGCAATCTAGATATATTTGATAAGGTCATGTTTCATAAATTCAACAAACCTAGGAGAATATTAAAGTTGGTTTACGATGTCTTCTTTTTCAACTCTAAGGTGGACTTGTAAACCCTTGCCTTGAATTAAAATGATAGTTGCAAGTGGATCTAAGCCATTTCATTCCATGTTCTTCTTTTCTTTCAACCTAGTGATGATCAAAACTAGGACATGGATGTATTTGAGGGTGATGTTATGATAGAGGATGTATCTATAATAGTCTAACCTAGGAGATATATAGCTATGGAGGTGTCAACCTAAGTTGTAGACATAAGGATGCTATATAATTGAAGTAAATGATAGTCTAAACAAAGGATAATGGATGTGTATGAGGATGTTGACTTACGATGTTATGATGGTGTAAGTGATTATCTAACCTAGGATATGGATGTCTTTGAAGATGTTATGTGACTATGGATACTATGATAGGAGTCTTAAACCTACGACATAAATGTTTATGGAGGTGTCAACCTAAGTTGAACACAAAAGGATAATGAATGTGTATAAAGATGATTATCTAACCTAGGATATAGATGTTTATGAAGATGTGATGAAGTTATGGTAGAACAAAAGGATGACAACACTATGGATGGTGATGAAACCTAGGATATGGATGTCTATAAAGTTATAGTGTGACAAAAGGATATTAATACTATGGATGATGATGGATACCTAGGTTGATCGATAAACCATAAGGGAGGATGTGGTAAATGTTACCTAGGGTTATGTTGAAATGGGATATATGTCTGGACAGTAAATGTTTGACTAGTGGATATGGATGTTTGACTAGGGTTATGTCGAAAGTTTGGAAAAATAAGAAAACAAAATCAAGTCAAATCAAATCAAATCTGTCTTTGCAGGCCATGCGAGAAGGTTGAGCTTAGGTGAGAAACAATGAATATACCCGCATGGGAGTTTGTGGACAGAAGGCGGTTTTAGCAGAGATGTACTCGCGATTCTAGCTTCAGACAGGGCGGTTTCTATAGTTGATAAGCGGTTTTTGATCGATAAACAGCGCAGTTTTGATTGGTAAATATGCTGTTTTGATATCTTGTGCTCTCTATCGTTTAAGTATTCAGACCTGCCTACTTTTGAACCCTGGACGTCTATGGAATTCAAAAATGGCAAACAAGTTCAGAAACAACCCATACAAATAATGAAATGAATGCACATTGCATACCGTGGTTTATAATATGGAAAAATAATTTGCACGACTCTATATAAAAAATCATAGAATGAACCTTGATCTGTATATTTAATACCTTGCTAAGGATATTAACACAAGTTAGGGTTATAGGCCTTGCCACGAATTTCATTAACAGACATGTCGGTGAGCAGCTAGTAGACCATGTAAATGAAAAAACTTGCTGCAGAATTGGCATCAACGATATAGCCTTTTTCGCCATTTGCAGACAGTCTATCTGTAATTTTTAGAGATACAGAGGTATTGGTTATTATGCAGATGCAACAAAATCTAAATAAATGTGTAAGCTTTGGGAAAATTTATGAAGTTGTCGATACTTTTCACGGATCTGCCAAAAGATTTTAACTTAAACGTGAATCCCTTGATAACCAGAAGAATCTTCTGATAAAACAATGTATAAAAGAAAGTAAATATATCCATCATATTATCTTGTTATCCGGCAATACTGGCGGATTTATCCATTGATAAAACTTTGAGAACAAAATTATCTACTGTATTAGCCATATAAGAAAGAAACGCTGATGATTTTTAAAAACCTATAGACAAAAAAATTCTATTGTATCAGCCGTTCATAAGTTATTTAATGGAAAGCTTAACAGATTTACGCTTTCAGAAGTTAAATAGCTCTCCAATCCAGCTGAAAACCGAAAAAGAAACCTAGGAAGTTTTACATCTGGAAACCTTAAGCACAGTAAAAGCTCCTTTCCCAGAATCGTTATAAATCCTGACTTCAATGCAAGCTTTGAGGTCGTCAAGAGTGAGATACTGTTGCCTGGCAGTGGCCAAGTTGGCCTTGGAACTGTGAATCCACACATAAGGTTCACCCTTTCCATTGAAAAGAAGTGCGCTCTCCCCTCGCGGGGAATACTTGTGGCAAATCTTGCTGCGCTTCAGCGTCTTAGCGCACCCAGGCCCCACTCTGTACGCCTTCCTCAGCATGGAACCCGCTCGAATTTGTACTTCCACAGGCCATTCCGTCAGGTTTCGAACCTTGGTCTTTGCACCGCTGCTCCTCGAACCTAAGCATGATAATAACAGACACATCGTTAACGCCAGGTATAGCCTTATATTGAATAACTAGGTTGATGATGTTGCAGACAACGGTATACAGGGCTTCTGTAACAAATCAGGAAACTGTTGTGTAATGGAACGGCTTTAGGGCTTTTTATAGAAAAATTGGCGTCAGAGCAAATAGGATAAGAGTGTATGGCCATTGGCCAATTAATGGCGGTGGGCGGGCTTTGCAATTGGTCCTGACCAGGTTGTAGGAGCGGCGCTCTGCTGTTATCGAGGCAAGAATCTGGTTGCTTTTAATGGGAGACTGCTGTAGTAACGGTTTCCTCTTTTTAATTGCTTTGTAGTGTTGGAAATATACATTTTTATTATCCAAGAAAACCTCAGTTGTGTTATGGGAAAGTTAATATAGGGGAGAGGGGTCATTATGTAGCAATTGATTGGAATATTGTAGAATCTTTTATCTTTTTTTTGAAATGTGGACTAGTCTCTTATCTATTTATAGCTAAGGTTTGGACGTGTGACTCATAATGCAACTCGCTACATGCTACATAGCACATCTAATGAAAGTGTCTAAAATTTGACATTTTAAAGATTTGACCAAAACTTAATCATGGGACCTAGTAGTTGAACAAAAAAATATCATTTGTTCCTTGT
Organism: Sequoia sempervirens; assembly: GCA_007258455.2. NCBI lineage: Eukaryota > Viridiplantae > Streptophyta > Pinopsida > Cupressales > Cupressaceae > Sequoia > Sequoia sempervirens. Next base: position 135,872 of record VDFB02103162.1, read on the forward strand.
AGAATATCATATTTTAATTCAAAATAAAATTAATATGCAATCTTAATAGACCAAATATCTATTGGTAACCATAAGTCTTCGATATCTCTATCTTTTATATTCAACACATATGACTAATAGTTGAACACAAAAAAACTATTTGTTGTCATAAAAACAACACATAATTATTTAAAATACATGGTATTTATTGTACTCACCTTATATTTGTGATAGGACACACTATTAATATAAATATATTTCAATGCTTGTACATTTGTACACTGCTACCCCAATAGTTGTACACATAAGAACAATATTTTTTCACTATGATAACAATATTTGTTTAAAAGAGCATCTTATTTTATTAAATGAACATTTTATTATTTAAATGACACACTTATAATGGATAGTTATGATATTTTATTTGAAACAAAAAATACTTATTTCACTTCTTCATGAATGCATTTATGTTTTTTATATAACATTCAAAGGTTCTCATGTGTTCAAGTATGGGTCCACTTTTGATCAACATTTGGATTATTTATTTACAATATATAGTATAAATATGCGAGTATTATAATCACAATTGATGCACGACACGACTACTAGCCCCTCTCCCCTAGATATCATAAATATATCTATTTTTTATTTGAGATCTTAAATATAGATATCTTAGTTTTATTATAATCATTCCATTACACTTAATTCTATCGTTAATTATAAAATATTAATTTAATAGTATTCATTAAGTTTAAATACTTTTGCTAAAAAAAATTAAAAATGATTTTAAGTAAATCATTTTGAAATATTTTGTGAAATTTAAAATTAAGTCACTTAAAATTACTAAATATTATTTTAGAAATGTATAAACCATTAGATAATAATAAATATGTCCTTGTTACTAGTAGATTTTTTTTTTTAATAGATTCAAATTAATTACATAAATATAATTTATTTTAATTACAATTGTAATTTATTGTTATAGATTTAAATTTAGATTTTTTTTTATAACAATTGGGTATTATTTGTTTTCGGTTTTTTGAGGATTTCAGGGAGCATTTTACTATTAAATGGTGGCCAATTTATCAGCAACTAAAACTTGTTTTTCAACAACTCAATATTATTTTTAGGCATGAGAGAAGTTTATTGATCAATTTTAAACTTGCAAATCCACAAGAAAAGCATATCAATAATAATATATATATTTCAAATAAATTAAATGTAATAGTTAAATAAATTTAATATAAAAATGTTGTAATATATGTGAAACAATAATTGATTACTATTTAGTGTTAAAGCAAGAGGAAAAGGGTGTGACCATGGGCTAAGTAATGGAAGCAATGAGATAACGAGTAAAACGTTTCAATATTAGTGGATTTTAAAAAGGCCAATGTAAATGTTTTCTTGTTTAAATTACTTTACATTAAATGTATTATTGAAAATATGATTTTTATCATCTAAATTTTAAATAAAAATATTAAATAATATATTACAAAATTAAATATTAAGATAAAAGTATTTATTGAAGTCATTTTGAATGATTTGCAAATAAAGAAACTAATTAAATATATTATTGCAATTGTAAATTTCATAGTAAATATTATTTAAAAAAAATAAAAAACTATCATTAAATGATGATTGGAAGTATATGGCTATGTTATCAGGGCTATAAAGTAACTATTTTATTTGTTTTTGGAAAATGTATACATCATTATTAAGATTCAATGTATGGTGAATTGAAATGTTTTGACTTTCCAAATTTACATGAATCAAAGTTAAAAGCTTTTTTCATTATAATTTTTGAACAAGTATCATGTAGAAGCTTTCTTCATTATAAGTTTTGAACAAGTATCATGTAGTCACGATTACTTCCTTTCTAGTATTGCAATAATAGTACTTGTTGGATAGTTGATAGATGGGTTATGACATATCAATTTAGGTGTAGGTTGGATAATAGTTTGAGATAATAAATTCTTGCGACACATATATATCACAACCATGTAGTGACAAGTAGTTGTTTTTATGGTATTGTAATATGAGTATTTATTATGTTGTTGATAGATGAGTCATGAAAATAATTTAGAGGTATGGCAGGTACACTTTGGGATAATTTTGTTTCAATTGGGTATTATGGTTGTTATGGTTAACCTTGAATTGAAGTTTAATCGATAGTAACAATAATTGTGAGTAGCATAATTGAAGTTGAATTTGTTCATTTAACTAGATATTTGTTTTTGATAAGATAAGAAGGTAAGGGCCTTGATCCCAAATAATAAAAAAAAAGGGCTAAACCACCTAACAAAATAGACTGGCCAAACACAACCACCAGTTAGAAACAATAGGGCCAGAACAACAAAAATAAACAAACCAATAGCAAGGAGCTACCAGTAGGAAACAACCTAGCAACAACAAGGAAAATAACTCAATCCCTTGAGCTAGGAACCAAAGCCACCAAGGGAATGTTACGTAAAAAATTGGCCTTCCTAGAATTCTTCTTTTGTTGCACAACCATCCAAGATGAATCTAAAATATGATTAGTTGGAATAGAAGAGGAAGAATCCCCATTAGAGTAGAAAACAAGTGGATAAAAAAATTCTTAAGGTGAAGCATTCAAGATCGAGGCCGAAGAAGTAGGAATTGAAGATAAACCAACATTGTTTAGCAAGGGGGCAACAAAGGACTCTAGGGATGCAACACACACATTAGGCAGAGCATCCTTATTATGAACCACCACAGCCTCCGAAGGAGCAATGCCATCAACAATAATAAACTTTTGCATAGAAGGAGAAGGAGACTCCTTACTATCAAAAGAAGATTCAACATCAGGGTACATTGTTAAATGCTCATAGAGAGCATTCGCCCACTAAGTGTAGGAAGAAACAAGATGAGCCCCATCAGGACAATCACAAGCTAGGTGTCCAGTAGCAAACCAACATCTGCAACAAAAAGGGATACCTTCGTTATTCACCAGTTGATGCTAGGATTGACCATTAACCAAGAGCACTACCTCTCCAGGTAAAGCCTGAGATAAATTAATTTCCACCAAAATCCTTGCAAAGGGGGTGAACAGTAAAATTCTTGGAAGCAATGTCAATTTTCAAAAATATACCAAGAGCATTTCCAATGTCCTCAAAATCAGAGGAGCACCAAAACTATAAGGGGAGATACAAAAATTTCATCCAAACATGCATAAAATTAGTGGGCTTCTTCAAGGGGTTGAAGGAATGAACCCAAGGCATCATGGACAAGGTATGAGAGTCCCATTCCCACAGTCCATGATCTAAAATTTCCTGTCTATCTTCAAAATAGTAGAATCTGACTACAAAAAACCCTCTAGCATGAGGATAAATCTTCATTGTTACCTTCCACCAACAAAGGCCATTGGTTGGAAATCCAGAGATGCAACTCAAAGAGGGGAGGCCACCACTAGCAGAACCTATAGATAAGGGCAGTTTTTAAATAGGACTCAATAAAGTCAGAGACTTCCTTGCCCAAAGAGATAATAGGGGCAACACAAACACACAATAAAGGTTGCACAGAGCCCACCCCAACATTCTTATTCCATACCGCATCCACAAAAGAAGTTTGAACAGGTTTATTTGTTACAGGAGAACCCTCATGGGACCCATCCACAAGTCGCTTTGTTGTAGAACCCACATGGAACCCATCCTCGGGTCTCTTTATTTTAGGAGAATGCACATGGAGCCCATCTGTAGGAGTATTAGGGCCAATATCAATCACCAACAACAAACTCAAAGAGGGAATAATGTCCACAACTAAGTCACAACTACACGGTGAAGCAACAGATAGACCCGCCTTATGGGAGTGACAACAACGGTTAGGAGAGCGAGAGGATTTCAAATTTGATACAAGGTAGGAATGGAAAGAGCCATCCATTGTGCAGATAATTATTAAATATTGATAAGAAAATAATTTATTTGTGAAGAGCCTTTGTAGTTTGATTGGCTGATTTTGAGTTTGATAAGGAAATAAAATAAAATAATTCTTAACCTTTTGTAGTGAACAAATTCAACTTCAAGGTTGTAGGAAACATTGGGTCTAATAATTATAAAATTAAATGAGTAAATAAAAGTGATACATTTGACTTGAAAAAATATGTTGATTTTAAAATAAGTAGTGGTAAGTACTTGATTTTTTAGTATCGTAATTAGTATTGAAGTTTTTTTTTAATCTATATAGAATATAAATATTAGAAGAAATGTAATATTTATTTTTAAGATTTGGTGGAAAATATCTCAATTTCAATTTAAAAACTTGATATAAAATTGTTTATCATTTTAAATGAATAATAATTAATTTAATACTATGAATATCTATATTATAGTAGATAATTATTAAAAAACTAAAGTAACTATCAATATTAATAGTATTATTAAAAAAAATTAAGCATTTGTCAACAACTAAGAAGTAGATAAATACTTTATTTTATTTATTTTGATTTGAAAATAACATAAATCAATAAATTAAATTACAAAGACTATTTAAAAATAAATTGTTTGTTGATTAATTTTTTTAAAAAAGTTTTGAAAACTATTCTAACTCTTAACATTTTAAATTATTTAAATTATTTTTTATTCTTAATAGGATATGATTCATATTGAAAATACTGATAGGTTTTGAAACATATTCAAATTTGACAAATAGGATTCTTATCCTAATATGAAGAGCTTTTATAAAAAAAAAAAGGTTTTGAAAATACTCTAAATAGTTGATGGCTTGTGAAATAGTACCAAATAACTGAGATGCAAAGGAATAGTTGAAGCTTGGAAAAGGTTTCACATCTTTAACATTTATGTACCTATCATAAAATGTAATTTTAAAAACTTTGATAACTATGTTTAGGCTTAACAAATTTTTAATATTATGTATTTTAGAATTGTAGTAAATTTGAATTATAATATTAAATTACAAGAATATTAAATATGATAGTAATGGGTATGTGCGGGATCATCATGGAAAAAATAGGCCCTTAAGTGGCAAAAAATTCAGAAAAATTAGAGTTATGCAACTTGACACAAAAATTTGAATAAGTTATCTATATTATTTCAAAAATATGTAAGAATAGAATCTATAGCAAATTTAATGTAGTTTCTGAACTACTAGGTTTATTTAAAAAAAAAAAAATCTATTTGGTGAAAATTTGAAATTTTAATGCAGTGGTACTTAAATTTTAGGGAAAAAATAAGTAGGTGTCTATCTGACCACCCTAACCACAATAAAATGATAATATTTTTTTATAATATTTTAGATATAAGTAGAGGACTCATGCCTCGATGTGATGCATATTTTTTATATTTTTTCAAAGTAAATAATTAATTATGAATTTTTACAACTATTTAAAAAATATAAAACTCGATGTTTGACCACCTTAACTTGGTCAAAACTTCATGAAATTCATTTTTTTAATCCTATAGTATGCAATGCATAGAATGTGACACATGTTTTGGATTAAAAAATGTGATACCGCTTTGAAAGCTATAGTTGTTTTTCAATTAGCCTATCAATCAGACTTTAGTCGTAATTTGAATAGAAAATGAATAATAATTACTTATTAAATTCAAAGTAAAGCATAATTTATATTCGTGGAAAGCTAAGAATCTCCTTTAAAAACCCTTTTCGTTTCATCAATTTTGGGTAAAAAAATAGTCGTCAACCACATACCCACAGTATTGCCACTTTTGGCTCATTATGATCCTGCACATACCCTAATGACAATAGAAATTAAAAAAATGTTGAAAATGGAGGTAATTATGTAGCTTAATACTTTGTAAAACTATGAGATTGTAGATCTAATTAAGTGTTCTTTGTTACAATTTCTTTGTGGATGCTTATCTGTTTAGATCCATTTTACCATTTGTAGAAATAGACAGAAGATTATAGAAGAATAGGACCAAAAGATAGAAGTGACACAACATATACCATGGAGAAACCCTTTTAGGAAAAAAATCCACAACCAGAATCAATAGTGCTTGTATGATTTAACCTTAGAACAAGATTACAATAATTCTTTATCAATCCTTGCTTGAGATGCTTCTTTTTCCTTCAACAATTCTTCTTCACAACCTGCAATAAACTCTGATAGAACTCTCTTCAACATGCTACAATTAAATAGACAAATATATGCCTTGTAAACTCCAAAGATTTGACAATTACAAGAGGATAAAGATCCTCGCAAATATCTATGCCATAATGGTGCAAGTAGAGTTTCTCCATGAAAAACAATGTTAAAACAAGTGCCTCATCAATTTGGGCATCCCAAACTGAAGTACTGACTCAATGTTGATTCCAAAGATATCTTGTAAGCTTCTCCTCAAAGTTTCCACCCAAGAATGGGCCCACTTAACTTAGCCTTATAAAATATCTTATTGAATGCAAAAGTGTTAACTCCAAGATGCCAACTTGGGTGCCCAAGGTGGGTCCAAGTCAATCTCTATTAACTAAAACATATCTCTCTACCATTCATGCAACTATCATGCATGATTGATCATCCCCACTTAACTGAATGTATCACTAGTTATCTATCATGCAACTCAAGTCATTAGTCATACATTCCAAGTCAACTGAAGTCAACTAGCATTCTTGAGCTAAGACTAACTACATGCAACTAAAGATAATTGAACCATAACTGAACTGAACTAAGTTGAACTGAACTAAACTAAACTGAACTAAACTGAACTGAATTGAACTGAACTCCATGCATGTAAACATCAATCCCTAACTTCTAGGATCTTTACATGCATTACTAAAGTGTTATCTTTTCTCTAAACAGTTAACTTAACTCAAGGTGGGTTCCACCTTCCATGTGGGTGCCCCATGTTCTTTTATTTTGTAGGATCTCTTCATGGGCATCCCCACATGATGTTCCTATCATTTAGAATTAATTACAAATGTCAATTTACATGTTCTTTTCATTTGAATTTAATGTCTTTCTAATCCTAGTGTCGTAGAACACTTTCCAAGGATTTATGAGATACATGAAATATGTTTAGGATTGCAATTAAATGACATCCTATTCACAACAAAAATAATGTTATATCTCTATAATATTATGTAACTACAAGTTGATGTTAAAAAATAAAATTAGTATTTTGAATGTTTGTGCTATTCACATAATAGTATTTTATATAGATGTTCAATAATGATTATGCTAATTTTAATATAATTGAATCAGACAATGATAAATTACAATCAATTTTTCAACAATTATATGAGATACAAAATCATTATTACAAAAAATAATATTTCATACAACCATTTATAACACTGATGCAAGCATTTGAGGAAATCACAAAATAAGATATCTCAAATTGTATACAATCAAATCACCATATTTCATGCACATATTTGAGACACAATTATTATGGAAGCACAATTAAAACACAAATATCACTAGGTTATTCACTTTTGGAGAATTAAAATGCAATATATCATTGCCATGATGAGAAAATTAATAAAAAAACATAATATGTCAAAATTTGCAAAATCATAATATTTAGTAGCAAATCCATGCTAAAACTATATAATTTTGCTACAAAAATCCAATTTCTAACCCTTTAAAATGTCCAAAAGGGAGCCATATATAGCCACCTTGAGTACCCTAAAATTTAGGATTTAAAATAGCTCAACTAGAACCATAATTCTAGTGACTAGATCTAAATTAAGTTAATTGCTAGTTACAAACTTAGTTAATTGCTAGTTACAAACTAATTTGGCACTTTAACACCACTTTTACAAGTTATCAACTCTTTTGAGTTGATTTATTACACTTTATTGAAATAATAAAGAATTAAAAATAATTAAGTGAATTCCATAATAGCTTATTGCACAAGTTATCACATTGGGCCTAAGAAGTGCTCCAAGAAGGAGGTGACCAATTCTTTCAAATCATTTGCATTGGGTCCTTATGATTTTTAAAATTTATTCTTTGAGAAAAGGTAGAGTTCTTGTCTTGTCTTGCAACTCTCTAAATTATGTTAAATCCTCTTGTAAAGAATGGGATTCACTACCCTCAAGATGATGGGGTCTTAAGGAGCAAGTGACCCTCAATTACCTCAAGATCAATGATTAGGTGATAGGATAAATAATAAAAAATGTCTATAAAATCTAATTGAAACACTAAGTTACAAATGATAAAAATATCAAAATCACTAAATTATAGGGGTAAATGGAAGAATTAAGATTTTTGGTCTACAAAAATGGAAAGCATAATAATTGCAGATTGTATCTTTAAGACGATTAGCTCTTGACCATGGACAAAAACACATCACAGGGACGTCTAAGGCCCGTCTAATAAAATAGATAATAAGAACCCAAAATTTGAAATGCCCAACTTGCTAAACTTGTTCATCTGCACACAAATATAATAGGAAAAATTTTGGGGACTGTTTAGGGGCTTGCCTTAGTTAAACCCTTGTTTTGATGTTTCAAGTTCCATGAACAACTAGATAGGATCAAGATAGATAAAAATATATAAAGAAAATGTGTGATAGAAACAAACCCCACAGGGAGGAGAACCCCTATCACGAATATAATAGATGTGCGATAGGAACAAACCCTACAAGGAGGATAATCCTTATCACGAATGTTAATAAAAAAATGCAAGATTGCATAGAAAGCATATATAAAATGATAAGAGAGCATTACCAATAGCTTGTGGCTCACCTCTTGGATTGATAGACATGATGGATTTGCATGCAAGAAAAGCCTTGATTGTTGCTTGAGGGAGTATTTTGGTAGAGCTTTACTATGTGAGTGAGAGAGTATGAGAGAGAAAGAGAGACAAAAATTTGTGAAAATGGGGTTTTGTTAAGTTGCATGGGTAGGAGGAGCCATTACACACATCTTTTCTACTATGATGTGCATCATAGGTAAAGAACGTGAAATATTTGCATTTGAGTCTCATAAATTTTAGGGATTCTAGTGCATCATGGAGGTCCATCTATACATCACACAAGTGTCCTACCATAAATTTACACAAATTAGGAATTCAGGCTGCTAGTGCTTCATCATTTTCATCTATGAAATTAGAATCATAAAATTTTGACTTATAATTTTTCCATAGATAGGGCAAGCCTAAATGAGCAAATGTGAAATTGCCACTAGGTGCAATTTTATGATACTACATTTTTCCCCACTTTAGTGAGCTAATTTTTGGAAAAAATCAGGTACACTAAAGTACCTAAGAAGACATAAATGTAGAGGCCCCAGAGGTCAAGCAAGTGGTTATTAACGATGCCCAAACCTAATTTTAAAATTTTGATGATTTTCCAAAAAAATATTGTAGAGGTTGTAAAGGTCGAGCGAGTGGATATTGGTGATGCCCCCATCATCCAAGCTTAGTGAGAAACTACAATGTTTGACATGAAATTTGACTCTACAAAACTAAAAAATGGGTTAGTTTAAAAAATGGAAGAAACCACCACCACGAGAAGAATACAAGTAAGAAATTTTTAGTGGGTGAAAACAAAAAAATTGATGAAGAAGTGAGTATATTGCCCCTCATGTTTTTAACCCCATCCAGGTGGGTAAAAATAGGAAGGTGGGAAAGGAAAATTCATCATGAAAAATGGGTAAAATTTTTCCTATATACACATGGTGTGGGCCTAGGGAAGGTCATTTTCACTATGGGTATGCGCAGGATCATGATGGGCCAAAAAGTGGCGATATGATGGGTATGTGGCTGAAGACCTTTTTTTTAACCAAAATTAATGAAATGAAAAGTATTTTTAAAGGACATTCTTAGCTTTCCACCAATATAAATTATGCTTTACTTTGAATTTAATAAATAATTATTATTCATTTTTTATTTGAATTACGACTAAAGTCTTGATTGATAGGTTGATTGAAAAACATCTATAGCTTTCAAATGGTATCACATTTTTTGAATCCAAAACATGCGTCACATTCTATGCTTCATATACTATAGGATTAAAAAAAGAAATGAATTTCATAAAGTTTTGACCAAGTTAAGGTGGTTAGACATACAAGTTTTAATATTTTTTAAAAGTTGTAATAAAAAAATAATAATTATTTACTTGGAAAAAAATTACAAAAAAATATGCATCACATCGGGACATGAGTCCTCTATGTATATCTAAAATTTTATAAAAAAATATTACCATTTTATTGTGGTTAGGGTGGTAAGATAGACACCTACTTCTTATTTTTTCCCTGAAATTTAAGTACTACTGCATTGAAATTTCAAATTTTCACCAAATACATTTAAAAAAAAATAAACCTAGTATTTTAGAAACTACATTCAATTCGCTACAAATTCTATTCTTACATATTTTTGAAATAATATAGATATATTATTCAAATTTTTACGTCAAGTTTCCTAACTCTGATTTTTCTGAAATTTTTGCCACTTAAGGGCCTATTTTTTCCATGATGATCCTGCACATACCTCTATTCATTGTGAGGATTTTGTTGATTTTTAAAGAGAGTTTTTAGGAAAATGCCTCATTGACGAGACTTTTATCTACATAGGATCAAGCAAGTGTGGACAACCATGGAGTGGGGTGAGCCACTAGATGAGGTACGAGGAAAATTTTCCCCTAGCTTGTTGTTTTTCAATATTTTTTAGCTATAAAAGAATCATGAGCAGTGCAAGCATTTAGTCGATGCAATGACATCCTATGGTTGTCCTAGCATCCTCATGGCACATCATAGTCCATCAACCACACTGGTGTCTAACCTACACACTATCGTCAATCGATTAGGCCTTAGACACTCTAGCATGCCACACAAACGTCTACATGGCGTGCTATTGTCTCAAATACATTGAGAGAAAATCTTAGATGTAGAGTAGAAAGTGGATTTTATTGACATAGTGTTTTTATGTTTTTGTAAGAGTTTCTCGAGATCCATGAACATGACAAAGGTGTTGTTCTATCGCTAATGAGGAGTCACAACCTTGAGATCAAGGATTTTTTTAGTGGTGAATCTTCACCAATTGGTGAATAGTATATATCATCCAAGTTGAAATTGGCGAATAAATCACAACCAACAAGGTGGAAAAATTGCCTGGATTTTACAAATTACCGATCCAATGTATTTCCATTCACCATTGATTTAAATTTAATGAGGCATATTTAAGTATTATTTTTTCCATAACAAACTACACATTTTAAATGGACCGATTAATATTTTCACCCAGAATCTTGGAAGCATCTATTAAATCGCCTACATATTCACCAATACTATTAAAACAACATTGTGTATTAGGACACATTTCACCAATGCCATCAAATGTTCACTCTGTACGAGGACCCGTTTCGCTGATTAAAATTTACAAATAGTTGCTTATGAGGACCCATTTCACCAATAACATTAAAAAATAATCACATTTGAGGACACATTTTTCCAATTTCCATGACACCTCCATGTTAATTGTAGGGCCATAATTGCCTTAAAAATTACAATGTATATGTTCCATCGAGGTTTGATTCGCCGAAATCTTAAATGTATTGTTGTATAATCACACAAGATTCAATTTTTTTTTAATATACCATTTAAAAATGCCACAGAATTCACCAAATATGGATTGATATAAATACAATCAAAACTTTGATTTATTCTTACACATTTTTTTCAGTTTTGAACTTGTGAGCTCTCGATTCAGAAGTTGTACTTGGAACCTTGAAGTTGATCATATGCAAGTTACAAACTTACAACACAAGCATGAACCTACATTAGCAAATAGAAAGTCAGCGAAAACCTAAAGGTGAGTGATCATTTCTTCATAGTGTTATAATTTTTTTAATCTCTTTTCCATTCTTGCTTCAATCTTCAAGATGATATTGAGTCGAGAATGGGATCTATATTCTATGTCCTTAAACAAGAAGACATTTTTTTCTAGCTTTTATTCGAAATGAAAGATCAAGATGTCGAGTAGCAAGTGCAATAAGGGTAAGACTCCTTAGGGTGGTGAAGGGACTAGGAGGCCACCAAAGCATCCAAAAAAGTATAGTTACCATATAGTCTTCCTTTGGAATTGGTAATGTGGGTGATCCCACAATATTGGTTTACAATTTTTGGCCAAACTTGACATTGAATTGAATTTTTTAACTAAATATTCACTTTCAAGCACCTATAGTGGCTAAACAGTGAGGAATTTCAAGATGATGCAAACTAGTGATTTGTGACATTTTGTCTCTAGATTCTAAATATATTTTTTTCAAAAAGTTTTAGAATCAGATTGCAGTTCTTTTTCCATCTCATTCAAAAACTAGTTTTTAACAGTAAACACCATTTTTAAAGAGTGATATTACTAGCTAACATAACTTTTTTTCTATGAAGGATATATATATATATATTTTTGAATTTAGATTTACAACTATGATATCTAGTGCATGGAATTGGTTTCATAGCATTTCATTGAATTATTTTTTCTTAATTAAGTTTCAAAGTCAAACCAGTTACAATTTAAATATGATTTACTAGTTAAAACATAACTTTTTTGTATGTATCGAAATTCAATCTTTTTCTTTTTTGGATTAGAGACATCAATATCTAGTGCATTGATATTTTTCAATTTTTTTTTGATAATCTTCTATTTTTCCACATGTGTAGAACAAAGAGCTTGCTTTTCGGTGAAAAACCTACATTCACAAGAAATAAAAAATAAATATAATAATCAAATTAAATTTATTTAAAATTATACTTTTTGGGAAGCTTATAATAAGTACTACATACACAAAAATAAATTTTAATTGAATTCATTTGTTCCTCCAAAAGGTGAATCAAAAGTTATTTTTATCAGTATTTTGATAGGTGTAAAGGAGATTCCGTTATAGGTATGGTTTAAAACTAGTAGGGTTCTATCCAAGGGGGTTTGATCTAAGGTGGTTTGATCGAATCCTCTTCAATTGGAATCCTTTAAACAAAACTTTTGAATGCTTAAATCATTATATTTTGTAAAAATATGCGATTTCAACAAAAATCAGGATCTTTCAGAAAGTGTAAACCACTATTGTGGGATCACACATGTGTTTGATCCATCAGATCAAAATGGAGCTACATCATCAACTCTTGCACCAAATATTAATGAAGAAGGGATTCACAATACCTCATCAAAAGGTGGGATTGAGTTAAATTAGTCTAATGAGGATGAAAATACCGCATAAGATGTTCTAAGGGATACCTTGGTTAGCTAGAATGAGATAATTGATAAGTGGATGAAAATACTGGCACTGTAGATGACGTTGGTAGTAAGAAAAGAAAAGGAAAATAAAAAATAGGCACAAGTGGGAAATGATAAGGAATTTTTAGATTGACTAGGTGTTAAAGTACCCAATCATTGAACCAGTGGATAAAGTAAACAAAGATGAATCTCCAACAGAATGCAAGTGTAATATTAGTAGTTGGAAATGTAAAAGAGACAAGAAGTTGCTGTTAAAGCTTGACACTATAGAAAAGCATATCGATAGAGTTTATGAGAAAAAATGTAAGGAAGCTAAGTTAGCATAACAACTTCCTACACTAATCTTGAGAGGAGAATAATGCAAAATTTTTATAGATATTTAATAGTTACATAAAATTAAATAGAACTAAACATAAATAGCATGCATACCACGAAACAGTGATTTACGTGGGGAAAACCTTTTCAGGAGAAAAACCCCACACTAAAAAAGCCACACAATATATTATTCAGAAATCACAAATATTACAATATACTTGCAAAGAAATATAATTTTCATAGGAGTATCACCACTCACAGATCTATAGGCAACATGACCACAATCAGACTCTGAAAATACATCACAATAGATAGCTATAATTTACAATTCCCTCATAAAATAGGGTTTCCTTCTAGTGTAAGTCAAGCTAATAAAATATCAGTCGTCAAATATGAGACATAATGATTAACGATCCAAATTTACAACAATAAAGTGTATATAAAATTTGGCTTATGAGGGTGTTGCCCTTGAGCCCTCGCCAGGGCATGCTACCCCTTGGACCCCTCATGGGGGGATCACACCATGCCCCCTTGTCATTGTTGGATGAAAGATACCTTATGTATCAACAATAACTTATGTAATTGCAAGGTTGAGACACATTTTCCCAAAAAATCTCCCACTTGTTGAACACCTTACAAGGACAACGAGAGGGTGTCATCATCATCTCTTAATTGCAAGAGGCTGAAAGGCCCATAGTATCTGAACACCCTCTTTGTGCTCACATGATTAGTTAAAGAATCATAAACATTAATCAAAGTATCTACCTTAACCAACTTCACCCTACCATCTTCGACCATATCTCTAATAAAATGATATTGTACATCAATGTGCTTGGTCCTAGCATGAAATGTTAGGTTCTTGGCTAGACATATCACACTCTAACTATCACAATAAATTATCACTACACCTTGTTTTATTCCAATATATTCATGAACACAGTCTCTTAAGCCAAATGGCTTCTTTACAAGCTTGAGTAGCTGCCATATACTCCACTTCAGTAGTGGACAAATCAACCACAACCTATTGCTTACTCATCTAGCTAATCACACCACCAAATAAAGTAAAAGCATAAGCACTGGTAGATCATTTGCTATCAGCATCACCTCTACAATCTGAATCCACATAACCATGAATATCAAGGGAAATCTCATCTTCAATCATATAACTATGATAACATAAGGAATAATCTGAGGTACTATGCAAATATATGGAGACTCTTTTAATTGCATCCTAATGAACTCTTCCAAGATTAGACATACATCTGGAAAGAACTCCCACTGCTTGGGAAATGTCTGGTCTTGTATAAATCATAACATACATCAAAATTCCAACTACACTTTGGTAAGGCACTCTACTCATGTATTCCATCTCTGATGGAGATGTTGGACAATCTGAAATGGATAAATTTGTTTGAATTAAAATAAGAACACACAATGGTCTATAGTCCTGCATATCAAACCTCTGAAAAATTGAATTGACATATGTACTTTGGCCAAGCCATAGATTTTTGATGACTCTATCTCTTTTAATTTCCATCCCAAGAATGTATTTAGCTACACCAAGATCTTTCATTTCAAATTTAGCAGGAAGTTGAGATTTCAATTCTGAAATCATACCTTTCCCTCTACTAGTAAATAACATATCGCCAACATATAATGCAATAAACATGAAACGATCACCATCACTTTTATAATAAACACAATGGTTTGATTTAGAATGCTCAAATCAAAAACTCAACACATATGTATCAAATTTTTGGTACCACATCCTAGGACTCTATTTTAGGCCATACAAATATTTCTTCAATTTGTAAACCAATTTACTTTTACCTTTCACCGCGTAGTTCTCTAGCCGTGTCATATAAATATCCTCCTCCAAATCACCATGAAGGAAAGCAATTTTCACATCCATTTTCTCAACCTCTAAATAATAAGCAGCAACAATAGAAAGAAAAAATCTAATGGATGTCATTTTTGCAACAGGAGAAAATATCTCACCATAATCAACACCCTCAACTTGAGAGTAGCCTTTTGCAACCAACCTTGCTTTGTACTTATCAATACCTCCATCTGAACCAATATTTTTCTTAAACACCCATTTGCAACCAATAGGTTTTCATCCTTCAGGCAATAGTACAAGATCCTATGTATCATTATTTTCAAAGCTAGGCCATTTCTACATTCATAGCAATCTTCTCGGATTCTGCATCATTCATACCTAATGTCTCTTCTAGCGATCTGATTCATCCATATTAGTATTTAAAGCAAAAATACATCTCCAATCATTAGGTGAATGCCTTTCATGTGGTTGTCTATGCCTTGTAGACCTACAAACAAGTTGATTTGGAGGTTTTTCCTCCTCTTCTAAAGATTCAGAGCTAAATGAGCTCTCCTCAACTTCTTGTCTATCCATGGGCCTCGATTCAACTTTATCAGGTGTAGAAGGAAATTGAATTGAACATCTTCCTATTTACTTTATTCTGGCTGCAATGTAATATAAGAAGGCTTAGTTTCTCTAAAAATAAAACTTCTACTATGTATTACCTTCTATGTAATAGGATCCCAAAGCTTGTATCCTTTCAACACCATAACTGACTCTAATGAATATACATTTCATAGCCTTGTTCTCCAACTTTGTTCATTTCTCCTTTGGCACATGTGCATATGCCTCACAACCAAAAACTCTAGGATTTCTTAATGAAGGCTTGTGACCTGACCATGCCTCTATAGGTGTCCTATCAACAAGAGTTGATGTAGGAGACCTATTAATTAGGTAACAAGCAGTGGCAACAACTTCAACCCAAAACCTTTGTTCTAGACTAGCACCACTCAACATACTCCTAACCTTCTCCATCAGTGTCCTATTCATTCTTTCTACAACTCCATTTTGCTATGGAGAATACAGAGTTGTCTTCTATCTATGAATACCACAATCTTTACAAAATCTATCAAAATCATTAGAGAAAAATTTATCGCCATTATCACTCCTTAAACATTTTATTTTCTTTCTAGTCTACAATTCAACCATTGATTTAAATTCTTTAAATCGATCGAAAACTTCATATTTACTCTTTAGAAAATATACCCATGTCCTTCTACTATAATCATCAATAAATGAAACATAATATATGGATTTACCAATTGAAGGAACATCTACAAGACTAAACACATTAGAATGAATAAGATCCAATACACCACAAGATTTATGAGAACTTGAGTAGAACTAAACATAGTTTTGTTTTCCATAAATGCAATGCTCACATAAATCAAATTCAAGATTACAATCAGAAAAAACCTTCAATGAGGTTTTTATTTTTCTGTAAGGAAGTTAAGGTAGCTTAACAACTTCCTACACTAATCTTGAGAGGAGAAAAATGCAAAACTTTATAGATCTTTAACAGTTAAAAAAACTTAAAGAGAAATAAACACAAATATCATGCATACCACAACATAAAGATTTATGTGGGGAAAACCCTTTCAAGAGAAAAACCCCACACTCCAAAAGCTGCTCAATATATATTATTTAGAAATCAAAAGAGTAAAATATACTTGTAGAGAAAGCTTCTCATAGGAGTATCACCACAAGAGATCAAGAGACAACACGACCGACATCAGACTCTTAAAATACACACCCTCATCTACATACATCCCAACTGCTTATAACAAGTTTTTGGAACCTTCCAGAATTAGGGTTTTACAAGGTTATTTTTCATTTGACGTGTTAACGAAAAAACCTTGATGTGTCAGAGGGAAAACACCTTGACGTGTCAGTGGGAAAAAACCTTGACGTGTCAGTGGGAAAAAAACTTGACGTGTCAGCGGGAAAACCTTGACGTGTTAATTTTTTTTTGGGGTGATGCCCTAAACTCCATGTCTTGCTATGCGTGTACATTATTTGCATGATCAGTCACCACATACCAACATACATCCTATCAACAATAAATTGTATATAATTGCAAGGTTGAGACACATTTTCCCAACAAATCTCCCACTTTTCAAACACCTTGCAAGAGCAATGTGAGGATATAATCATCATCTCTTTAATTGCTAGGGGTCAAAAGGTCCATAGTCTCTAAACACTATTTTAACTTCTCTATGCTCACATGCTTAGTTAAAGAATCTGTAAAATTAAAAAATTCTCTACCTTAACCAACTTCACCCTACCATCTTCAACCATATCTCTAATAAAATTATACTATACATCAATGTGCTTCGTCTTGGAATGAAATGTCGGGTTCTTGGCTAGACATATCGCACTCTAACTATCACAATAAATTGTCACTGCACCTTGTTTTATTCCAATATCTAAACACAATATCTTAAGCCAAATGACTTCTTTACAAGCATGAGTAGCTGCTATATACTCTGCTTCAGTAGTGGAAAAAGAAACCATTTCCTGTCGCTTACTCATCCAACTAATTGCACCACCAAATAAAGTAAAAACATAAGCACTGGTAAATTTTATGATATCAACATCACCTGCCCATTCTGAATCCACATAACCATGAATATCAAGGAAAATATCATCTTCAGTCATATTAGTATGATAACATGAGCAATTTAATCTGAGGTACCCTGCAAATAGTTGAAGACTCTTTTAATTGCATCCCAATGAACTCTACCAAGATTAGACATGTATCTAGAAAGAACTCCCACTGCTTGAGAAATGTCTTGTCTAGTACAAACCATAACATACATCAAACTTCCAACTGTACTCTGGTAAGGAACTCTGCTCATGTCTCCCATCTCTGATGGAGATGTTGGACAATCTAAAATAGATAACATTGTTCCAACTGAAACAATAACACACAATGGTCTACAATCCTACATATCAAACCTTTGTAAAATTGAGTTGGCATACTTGCTTTGACCAAGCCATAACTTTCTATTTAGTCTATCTCTTTTAATTTCCATCCCAAGAATGTGTTTAGCTACACCAAAATCTTTCATTTCAAATTTAGCAGCAAGTTGAGATTTTAGTTATGAAATCATACCTTTCCCTCTATCAATAGATAGCATATCATCAACATATAATGCAATAAACAAGAAACGATCACCATCACTTTTATAATAAACACAATGATCTGATTTAGAATGTTCATCCATGTTAGTATTCAAAGAAAAAATACATCTCCAATCATTAGATGAATACCTTTCAAGTGGTTGTCTATGCCTTGTAGACCAATGAACAAGATGAGTTGGAAGTTCTTCCTCCTCTTTTGAAGATCTAGAGCTAGATGAGCTCTCCTCAACTTCTTGTCTATCCTTGGGTCTTGACTCAACTTTCTTAGGTGTAGAAGGAATTTGAATCACATCTTCCTGTTTACTTAGTTCTAGCTACAATTTAATGGAAGAAGACTTAGTTTCTCTAAAAATAACACAAGTTTCTACTATGTATTACCTTTAGTGCAACAAGATCCCAATGCTTGTATCCTTTCACACCATAACTGTATCTGATGAAGATACATTTCATAGCCATGTTCTCCAACTTTTTTCACTTCTCCTTTGGCACATGTGCATATGCCTTGCAACCAAAAACTCTAAGATGTCTTAATGAAGGCTTGTGACCTGACTATGCCTCTATAGGTGTCTTATCAACAAGAGCTAATATAGGAGACTTGTTAATCAGGTAATAGGAAGTGGCAACAACTTCAGCCCAAAACCTTTGTTCTAGGCCAGCTCCTCTCAACATACTCCTAGCCTTCTCCATCAGTGTCCTATTCATTCTTTCTGCAACTCCATTTTTCTATAGATAATATGGAGTTGTCTTATGTCTATGAATACCATAATATTTACATAATCTATCAAAATTATTAGAGAAAAATTCACCATCATTATCAGTCCTCAAACATTTTATTTTCTTTCCAGTCTGCAACTTAATCATTGCTTTAAATTCTTTAAATCGACTGAAAACTTCAAATGTATTCTTTACAAAATATACGCATGTCCTTCTACTATAATAATCGGTAAATGAAACATAATATGTGGATTTACCAATTGAAGGAACATCTATAGGACCAAATACATTAGAATGAATAAGATTCAATACACCACAAGATTTATGAGAACTTGAGTAAAACTAAATAAGGTTTTATTTTCCATAAATGTAATGCTCACAAAAATTGAATTCAAGATTACAACTAGACAAACCTTCAACAAGGTTTTTTATTTTTCATGGTGCTTAGACCCTTTTCTCCAATGTGGCCAAGTAGCTGGTGCCATAACATAGTTTTCTCTACAGGTAACTTTGTCTCAGAAGAAAGAGCACCCTTGGGTACCCAAAATCCATGACCATCTATTGAAGGTGAAACCCTCACTTCTTCTATAGACTTTCTTTTCACATAAGTATTATTGCACTCAACAGTGCATGCATCAAGCTTATACAATGTCCCATATCTGGAACCTCTAGCAATCACCATAGCACCTCTAACCATCTTGCATCCTATAGGATAAAATACTACTTGCACACCCGCATCTATTAGTTTTCTCACAGATAACAAATTTCATGCTAATCTAGGGATATGCAACACACCATTAATCCTTTTTATTCTACCATCAGGAAACTTGATTTTAACTTTACCACAGAAAAAAATGTTTAAATGAGAATCATAACCCAAGTACACCTTACCTCCATCAAATTCTTCATAATCACAAAACCAATCTCTATTAAAGTTCATATGAAAAGATTCACTTGAGTTAATTAAGGTTCCATTCATCATTACCTGTACGAGTTGCCAAAGTTGCAATGAATGCATCACCATATTCCTTCTCGGACTCGGAATCAAAATCAAATTTCTTCCTTTTCTTCTTCTTTTCTTTTTTGCATTCCTTATGAACATGTCCAGGCTTACCGCAATTCCATTAAATAACTTTGGACTTTCTAGGAGATTTAGATCTCCCTTGGACTTGGATTTGTCACACTTCTCATTCTTCTTTCCTTTTTCCTTAGGTCTTCCATGAAAATTTAGGGCCTCCTTGGCAGTGATGGATACCTTCCTCCTCATCTCTTCAGAAAGCAAATAACCCACCACATATTTAGTATTCAATAAAATAAAAGTACTCCCAATAGCCATAACAAGAGAATCCCACGAACCAAGAAAAGAATAAAGCAAGATCTGACAATTCTCCTCCTTATCCATTTTGACACTAACTGATGCCAATTGAGCCACCAACATATTGAATGCTTCTAGGTGGTCTATGATCCCTCCACCCTCTTCCATTCTTAAGGAATACAAATTCTTCCTGAAGAAAACCTTGTTCACTAGAGATTTGGCCTGATATATCTCACCAAGCTTCTTCCATAGTTTCTATGCAGAGGTCTTTTCATGGACATTAATTAAAATAGAGTCTTCCAAGCACAATTTGATTAGACCCTTGGCTTTATGGTCCATAACATCATATTGAGCAACTTGAGTAGGATCTACAGGCCTTGAAACATTCTCATCAACAACATCCCACAGATCTCGATCTATCAATAGATCCTCCATCTTTATCTTCCACATATCATAATTATTTCCAGAAAATTTCTCCACCTCTATTCTCCTTGATGAACTTGCCATCTAAAAATTCCTGTGACAAGATCACAAAGTGTCTTCTGCACAAGCTCCCACTCAAATATGGATTAGTTCAAAAAAATCAACAACCCATAATTGAAACCAAAGGTGATCAAGCTCTGATACCACTTGTAAGAAAGTAAGGTAGTAGAACAACTTCCTACACTAATCTTGAGAGGAGAAAAATGCAAAACTTTACAAATATTTAATAGTTACAAAAACTTAAACATAAATAAACAATAATATCATGCATACCACAAACAAATATTTATGTGGGGAAAACCCTTTCGGGAGGAAAACCCCACACTCCAAAATCCACTCAATATATTATTCAGATATCAAAAGATTACAATATACTTGTAGAGCAAGCTTCTCACAGGAGTATCACAACTAGAGATCAAGAGACAACACGACCGCTATCAGACTCTCAAAATACACACCCTCGTCTACATACATCCCAACTGCTTATAAATTTTTTTTGGAACCTTCTAGAATTAGGGTTTTACAAGGTCACTTTTTATTTGACATATGTTAACGAAAAAACCTTGACGTGTCAATTTTTTTTGAGGCGATGTCCTGAACCCCATGTCTTGCTACGAGTGTACAATATTTGCATGATCAATCACGACATACCAACATACATCCTATCAACAATAAACTTTATATAATTGCATGGTTGAGACACATTCTCCAAACATTTTCAAGGTCCTTAGACCCTTTTCTCCAATGTGGCCAAGTCTCTGGTGCCATAACGTATTTTTCTCTACAAGTAACTTTGTTTTAGAAGAAAGAGAAACCTTGGGTACCTAAAGCAACGACCATTTTCTAAATGTGAAATCCTCACTTCTTCCACAAAATTTATTTTCATAGAAGTACTATTGCACTCAACAGTGCATGCATCAAGCTTATACAATGTGCCATATATGACACCTCTAGCAATCACCATAACACCTCTAACCATCTTTCATCTTGCATTAGAAAATACTAGACTTGCACACCTGTATGATCTATTACTTTTCTCACAAATAAAAAAATTCATGTTAAACCAAGGATATTCAACACACCATTAATCCTTTTTATTTTACCATCAAGAAACTTGATTTTAACTTTACCACAACCAACAATGTCTAAATGAGAATCATCACCCAAGTACACCTTACCTCGATCAATTTTTTCAAATTAAAAAAACCAATCTCTATTAAAGGTCATATGGAAAGATGTGCCCGAGTCAATTAACCATGCATCATTACTTGCATGAGTTTCCAAAGCTACAATGAATGCATCAACATCTTCCTTCTCAGACTCAGAATCAAAATCAAATTTCTTCTTTTCCTTCTTCTTTTCTTATTTGTAGTCTTTATGAACTTGTATAGGCTTACTATAGTTCCAAAAAACAACTTTGGACTTTCCAATAGACTTAGATCTCCCCTTCGACTTGGATTTTTCATGCTTCTCATTCTTCTTGCCTTTTTCCTTAGGTCTTCCATGAATATTCAAGGCCTCCTTGGCATTAATGGATACCTTCCTCCTCATCTCTTCAGAAAGGAAAGAACCCACCACATCTTCAATTTTCAATGTAATATAAATACTCCCAATAGCCATAACAAGAGAATCCCACGAATTAGGCAAAGAACAAAGAAAAATATGGCATTTCTCTTCCTCATCCATTTTGAAATCAACTTTCAAAAAAATATTATTCACTAAATATTTGGCTTGATACATCTCACCAACCTTCTTCCATAGTTTTTGTGCAGAGATCTCTTCATGGACGTTGATTAAAAAAGAGTTCCAAGCAAAATCTAATTAGACCCTTGGCTTTACAATCCATAACATCATATTGAGCAGCTTGAGTAGGATTTGTAGGCCTTGAAACATTCTCATCAACAACATCCCATAGATCTTGATCTATCAACAAATCCTCCATCTTCAACTTCCACATCTCAAAATTATTTCCAAAAAAATTATCAACCTCTATTATCCCTGATGAACTTGCCATCTGAAAATTCCTACAACAAGATCACAAAGTATCTTCTACACAACCTCCCACTCGAAACTGGATTAGTTCAAAAAAATGAACAACCCACAATTGAAACCAAAGGTGATCATGCTCTGATACCACTTGTAAGGAAGCTACTTGGTAGTGGAACAACTTCCTACACTAATCTTGAGAGGAGAATTATGCAAAACATTTACAGATCTTTAATAGTTATAGAAACTTAAACATAAATAGCATGCATACCACAACACAGTGATTTATGTGGGGAAAACCATTTCGGGAGAAAAACCCCACACTCCAAAAGTCACCCAATATATTATTCATAAAAAAAAAGATTACAATATACTTGTAGAGCAAGATTCTCACAGGAATATCACCACTTTGAGATATAGAGGCAACATGACCACTATCAAACTCTCAGAATAAATCACAATACACAACTGTAATACAATGCCCTCATAAAATAGGGTTTCCTTCTAGGACAATTCAAGCTAATAAAATATCGATCGTTAGATATGAGACATAATGATGAATGATCCAGATTTACAATAATAAAGTGTATATAAAATTTAGCTTTCAGAGGCATTGCTCTCGAGCCCCCGTCACTGCCTGCTACCCCCTGGACCCCCAGCTGGGGGATGATCTCCCTATACCCCTCATGGGGGGGATCCCCACAAACCCCCCCTCGTCATCGTCGGATGAACAACACCTTATGTATCAATAGTACCTTATGTAATTGCAAGGTTGAGACACATTTTCGTAACAAAAAAATCATAGACAAAAAGGAAAAATCAGTAGTAAGATGGAAATAAAAGAATTTATTGATGTTAAGTATGCCATGGAATATGATGACCATGTTAAAGAATGGTGAAGCTTGCTGCAAGTGGAGGTATAGGTGAGGCTCAATTTGGAAAAGTAATGGAAGGAGAAAAACTGGAAAAAACCATTCATATGAGTGTTGTTTTTCATATTTTGTCTAGAAGGCATCCTATGGCAGACTACCTAGAATATTTTAATTTATTATCTTTTTTGGGTGTTCCTAACTTTCCTAGCGCACATTTTCAATAAATGCTAGATGGGAATGGGCTAGTTGTCTTGCTATAGTGGAAAAGCAAGATTTAAAGGAGAAAGTAAAAGAGTCAAACTTGCATTATCTTTAGATGAATATTTACTATGGTAGATAATACTTCTTGGGTATGTATGCATGTGTATACTATAAAAGAATATTTCCTCCAAGATCATCTTCTTTGTGTTCATAAAATGAAGGACAGTTCAACATCATAAAATATATTTGAACTAGTTAAGAAATTTTTGAATGAAATTGGAGGTATGGATGACTTGACAATTGCCAAAAAGTTGGTGTGTGTAGGAGATGATGGAGTTATAGTAATGCGAGGTCATAGCACTGGTGTTTGCACAAAGTTGCAAACTACTTGTGCACCATAGATGCTTGGAATTCACTGCATGGACCATATAATGAATTTAACAGTTAGAATTGTAAGAAAGTATCCTACAGTATCGAAAGTTGAAAATCTAGTCTGCGAGCTCTACACATACTTCTGCTAAAGTCCTAAACATTTTGTGAATTACAAAATTTTGCTAAGGGAATAATAGGAGGAAACAAGCTTCTTAAGGATGTTGATACCAGATGGATCTCCTTGCATGGACCAACACAACAAGTTCTCCTAGAATATCAATCCTTGATTGGGATAATGTACGAGCATCACAACATGGTACAGAAAAATCTCTTGACCTCTTACATAGGTTAAGTGATATAAATAAACTCTTAACTTTAGCTAGTCTTCTCCCCATGCTAGATGAAATGAAAAATCTTGTGAAGAGATCCCAAGAAAAAACTATGTATATTTATGAATATACCAAACTAGGTAGAATGACATGCATGACCCTCAATAATCTATATCTAGATCTAACTTCTCAAAGCCCAAATTTTGTAAGTTGGTAGATAATTACAGATTTGAATGATCCTGAAAATTATTTATAGCTTAATGCAAACATGAATTTATGTGTCTTTGTACATGGATTTGAGATATCAATGCACCATTGTATGATGGTCAGACACTCTATTAGAGAAGAACCTAAATTACAAAGCAATCTTTAATGACATTGTTAAATCTGTTAGTGTTAATTTGAAGGATATTGTAAAATCTCTTTCCATAGAGATTTATCAATGATTCCCTCAAGATAAATAATTAAGCAATTTCTATTGTGTATCCTCAATTTTTAACTTGAGGCAACCGAGATAGCCAAGGATTTTTTCATCAATAAGTAAATACCTTGGCTGAACACTTTTGGAAAAGTTCATAATACAATGGACAAGAAATAGAAGGAATTATAAATGGAAATAAGCTTAGAGAACAGTCTATGGAGAATCCCATAGATGCGAGATCAATAACAATGGCTTGGAAAACCTTAGGTCAGAGTGAAATATTTTGTGATTTGATATCAAAATATTTCATACTTGTTGATTTATGTCAAACAATGATCTTGGGGTCTACAGAGGATGAGAGATTTTTCAGTGCATTGGGGTTTCTGAAATCAAAGGTAAGAAACAAACTAGACAAGAATTTGGAAAATTTCTCAAGTGAGGGTGTTTGCAACTACGTATAATCTAAAAAATTCTCCTTTTGAAAGGGCACTCACAATTTGGAAGTTCATATGCAAAAGAAGATGGTTGTGCAACACTTCAAACATTGGTAGTGGTGGCACTAGTAGTGGCAAAAATAATAGTGACACAATGAATGTTGAATTTGAGATGTAGTTAAGTGGACTATGCAGGGCAAAGAAAATGAAGACTAGACTCAAAATCAAGATGACTCTTTATCGCAATGTTAGAGTGAGGATCCTGGCTTGATTTGGAAAATGAAAGTGAATTAGCAGTTTTTAGGTATTTATACTACACTTCATGAATCATATTTCAAATTGTAGTTGATGATATTTTATATTGTATTCCATGAAATTGTGAATCATATCGAATACATTAACATATTATTCATAATTTTATATTTTAATTGTGTCATATTGATAGGTTTCACATGTACTCAGTGATTCATCATTCAACTCAATGCTTAATGTTTCCTTGCTAGCATGGATTTGTGCATAAAACATCAAATTTGTAGTAAAGTAAATTTTGATTTTTGATTTGATATGTGATTATGCATCAATCTTCATAGTTTATGAATTATTTTGATCAGTGCCTCATCCGTAACTGATTTAGAAAATGAAATACAATAGACCAACTCATGGCTTCTTATGACCTCGCCACCTTACAATGAGAAAACAAGAAAATAACAACACTTATCACACTACTTATAAATTCCTATTACATTCACATAATCTTTGATAAATAATTGAAAAGAATATTAATCCATTCCTTGAATAGAAGCTAATAGTTCAACATCCATAACACATGATGTGATATGACAACTTATAAATAACCCTTGATTATTTTGAGTCAAAGATAGTGAATACAACACGAGAGAGAAATATAGGTCAATATTCAAAATTAAAGAAATACAATTAAGTATTTGAGTCATCTTTTGTTATTACAAATCAAAATTACAAAGCTATCAAATAACTTAAACTGTGCAAAAAGAGCTTACAAAGAATGAGATGAAAGATCAAAAAATCAGAACCCTTTAAAATTTTGAATGAGGCTTGGGATTCCCTTTAATAACATAAGGGAACCAACAAGCAAGGAAGTCAAGAACCTCATCCCATACCTTTCTAACAACTCAAATCTCAGATAAGAGGCATAGGAATAAAAGCATGGATCCACTAACAAGATGAGTAACCAATTATACTTTTCATTCCATGCCTTAAACATATTTTTAGAAGGCTAGTCATAAGCTAAGAGATTTTCCATGTTCTCCAACTTTTGATGATACTTGGCATCAAGTAAAGCATTGGCCTCTCTATAAACAGTTTCCATCATTTGTTCTACATTGACCATCCCGTCTGAATAGGAATTAAGCCAATTTAAATCAACTTTGTTGTCTTTGCAAATTAGAGGGAGGAGGGTAGGGATTACAATATTGAAACTATCCTTACATTTCTCTAGGGTCTTCAACTCTGCATTATCTTCTAACAGGTAGGGTACAACCCATTTTTCAACATTTATTAAATAGCTCATTTTTTCTCGTGCAACTTCAATTATACTTTCCAAATACCCTTTATGATTTTGTGCCATCTTGATAATCTCAAAAGTAATATAGATACCAGGTGGGGCATCAGATGTGTTTGTAGATCCCTTATAAATACCTTCCAAAGATGAAAATCTAGGATTCCATTATTCAAATATACATTTAAGCCACTCTTGATCCCCATTTATTTTGGTAATGACATATCTCAAATTCAGATATGACACATGTATCTTTCAACATTCTTAAGATTTTAGATAGTCTGTACTCTAGGATGCACATTGCAATGCACACATTCTCCTTTTTCTAATTCAAGTAAGCATTCTTCAAGTTCTCTTCTAGAATTTGAATCTTTTCTTTAAGCTCTACGTTTTCAATCATCACATGAGCATGGGGAACTATAGAAGAGGAGCCTACTTCCCACACACTTTCAAGAAGGGATGTTTTTTGAGACAATAATACCTATTGCTAGGTGTAAGCTTCCATGAGATCATTATGTTCCTTCAACACTATATTAATTTTATCTTGCAACCTTCAAATAGTAGCTTCATTAAACTTGGCAACATCTACCACTAATGTAACAACTTCAGGGGAACAGGTTTCAAAAACCCTCTTTACAATCAAGATCCCTTTGATACCCTTGCCCTTTGATGCTTCAACAATCATAGGATTCTTTGTAGTTGGGGCAAGGGCCCAAATTGCAAGGGCTGAACCCAATGTGGATTGAACCCTAATCCTGAAAATACCATCTCTGCTTCCTCTTCTGTGGAGAAAACATCTCCTTCTTGTTTCCTAATAGTATCAAAGATAATTGTAGAAGCAATATCCCATTCAAGGGTAGTAGCAATCCACTACCTTCCACCATTATTCTCCCTTCATCAAGAGTAATATTTTTGGACTCAAAATTCATTTCTTCCCTTACCTTTGCAATTACTTCATCATAATTTTCTCTAGGCACATCTACTTGTGCCAATCAAACTCTTTTAAGGTACTCCTCCCTCTTTGATCTCAAAAAAAACTCTTGAAACTCTTGGGATTTTATAAACTCATCATTAGACATGAATTGTGAACATGCAAATTCCCTCACATCATTGAGGTTATCTCTCCCCAAAGCCACATCCAACCCAAACCTTTGTTGAAGAAGGCTAGCAATATTTGGTCCTGGGGGATGACATATATTACTGAATTTTATCCATGGTAATATGAACATCTTCACTTTCATCTTGATTGATGGGATTTTCAACCAATAATGGAAGTTTCTCAACTTTCATCATCTTCTATGATTGATCTCTTGGGTGAGAATTAGAATCCACACTGATTTTTTGAGGGGAAGGAGAGGGAGTGACCTATGGTGGTTTTGATTGCATATTTTTTCTAATAACAGTCCCCTAGGGTTGGGGCCTTCTAATAGAGAGGTTAGGTATAGGTGGATTTGTTGGTTTCTCTTCCAGGATAGGGGACTTACCTACAACTCTATCAAAATTCTTCAAAATTGCCTTAATCTTGGAAATTGGGTCAACAATATTAGAAAATGTTCCATGATAATCCTTATCATTCTCTATCCTAGCAGCCTCTTCCTTGTTGAATGCAATCCATTTCACCTTTCCATTAAATCCACCTTAGTTTCATCCTTAAAATTTCTTATGAAATCTTCGTTTACATCAACCCGATTGAAAAAATCAGACCTTCTGATACTTTTCTTGACCTCCTTTATGAAACCTTCAGGGTCAAAACCCATGAATTTTAACTGAGATAACCTATATTCTCCAAGCACATCTTTTAGGGCCTATCTAAGGCACCTCTGGTTGAAGTGAAATCTGAAAATATAGTAACATAAGGGAAAAAGACCCTTTCTTTTGTTTCCTTAAATGAAACTAATCAGCCTCATTCAATTTCCATATAATTTCCATGAATGCCAACCTGGGTGACACATATCTGGGTAGCACATGGGGGGCTTGAGGGCACACATATATTCTAATAACAATTGAGTTGTCATGGAGGTAAAAATGTCCCCAGTTATGCTATACTCCTAACTCTGAACTCCTCTCCTTAGACCTAAAGAAATCTAAAATTTCCTTGTGCAATATGATTCCAAGTAGACCCAACCTTGCCATGAATTTTGTACAAAGTAATTCTCAAAAAAATAGTCGGGCTCACTACAATGTTTATCCCAAATATGGGTCCAACATTACACTGAGAGGTCATTACCCTCTTTATCTCTCATTTTTAGTTGTAAAACCCTACTAAAATGATCTTTCCCTTTGCATAAAAGCATATGGAAAAAGAGATAATACCACATGAAGCTCACATCCTTATCACTTCTATTAATGCCCACTAGCTGATTGTGAATAGCCTCAACTAAAAAGATAGCATAGTCAAAGTCACTATTGACAAGAGCATGTTGTATATCAACAAGCATATACATAAGTGGTGTCTCTATTTTTGACTGTGCATCTTCTCCCAACACCTAAAATGATGCACCTAGGGAATCTAGGGATGTGTGCATCAAATGGGTTAGCATTGTTGGGGCCACTTTATGTGCTGTATGTAACATTATGATAAAATTTAATGTGGGGTTGCACATTGGGGAAAATATTTAATGTTGGAAAAACTTAGTACCAAACATTAAGTGTGGGGTTAATGGCTTCGTAAGCTCATGGTATTAGTCATGTGGTTATATGTAATACCACTTGGTGGTTTTGTTTAAGCTTGTTTTCCATTAAAAAACACATGGGTTGTTATCTATGGTTGGAGAGTTAGTTGGTTGAGATCATATTTTATTAGCATTTGTGAGGTTTGAAGCATGGCATTAGATGTTTGGTTACATTCTTGTTCATATGGAGTGCTTGTAGAGGGATTGATGTTTCACAGGTATCTATGAAGGACTAAAGATTTATTGTAATGTTTATAGCTGAATAATACCTGAATAATGGATGCTTTTAGAGGCTGGGTATTTCCTTCTTGAGGGTTTTCCTAGGGTATAGCTTGTGTTATCTTTGATGGTATGTTGTGTATTCTTTTGTATATGGATTCTAAATGCTCGTTTGCATAGATTTCTCTATTTCCAAGGGTTATGTGGAAATTATCTTGGGTAGATATATATTTCCTTTCACAGTCTTCAAATTATATTTCATTATCTCATATCTCTTCTTCTCAACCATTTTCTTTCCAAAATCATGCTCGCTACCCTCATGAATACATGATATAAAATTTGATAACCCATCACATTGTAAATAGTTTTCATTTAAATAATCATTTTTATAGAATAGGCAACCATCATCTCTAACACATAAAAATAAATCTAATAAGTCCATGGATGAATTTAGTAGTTGCATTGCACCACACTCCAATAGTTCATTTCATTTGTATGAAAAGTAGAATGAATATTTCATAATAGTTCATTTATATAGATAAAACTCCATGTGGTATTTGCAACAACATGTATTATGAATTTTAAGAGACACACAATAAAAGGGCTTACAAGATTCAAATTCCCTTTGTGAGATATTCAAACATGGATGTGTTTCAAAAAAAAAATTATACTATTCTAAGTAATGTTTAGGATGTGAATTGTGCAGTCTTGATTACTAATTCTTAATTTTAAAACATCTTTTAAATTTGGTGATACTCTTGAGTTAGAGTGCCAATTTTTTTAAAATATCATCCTTTGTGTTATTGATTAGCTTTTTTATCAACTCATAGAAGCCTACTACTAAAAGCCTAAGATTCATTTTCAAGGTGACTATCTAGTCTTGATCTTATTGCCAGTGCTTTTGATAATGTTTTATGATTTAGGCTTAATTCAAGACAAGTTTGTAGGTCACTAATCGAGCCTTTTTTAATTGATTTCTTATGAATGGCATTTTTTATTATAGGAAAAATAGGTTTTGAAGGGGCCCCAAAACCCTTTATAAGAACATATTCTACTTCATCATATAATAAAAAATAGAACAAGTAGCCAAAAAGAAACACACAGATAGCCAAAAAAAAGCACAAAAACCAGAAACAAACTAGAGGTTCTTAAGAATATTCATTGCTTCAAGATCACTGTCAATTTTTTTCTGATGGAAATTCATGACTTACACAACTTCATCAGTAGGGATACTAGCCTTTGCATTAAGTTTGGTCTTGTTGATGGTATGAGCAGAAGGCCCAATATCACTAGTAGTCTTTTGTTGCACACCGCCATCAACTGCCATGTCTTTCATACCAGAGTTGTCCCCTAACCACTTCCTATCCTTCTTATTTAGTAAAAAAAATCCCTTAGACTCATTGTGCACATAGCATGTTTACTGAGCTCCACCACCTTCGCCAACTTACCATCAATAGTAGCAAAATTTTGCTCGTAGGAATTCTTCATATTGAGCATTTCATCAACTACCATCTTTAGAGTCTCAAAATTTTGATTGACCTCTAACTGCACCTTATTGATTTGAGATTGCATATTCAGCCCCTTAGAAGAGAGGCCTCATCAGTATTATTCCACACAACTCTAACCCGAATATTAGTGGATTTCATCTAATGAAAAACCCACTTAAAAATATTGAACAAGGAGAGAGAGATTTCTTTAGCCAGACCAAGATAATTAGGCATAATCTCCCTCCTAAAATTAAAACCATCTTTGTCCACAACATAATCTTCCTCAAAGTCATTGCTAGTCAAAGCATTCTTCATTGTCTCCTTCCCTTTTTGAGTAGAGACCGCAACACCTTTGTCCAAATTCTGCTCCACCACCTTGTTCTCAACATCTGACAGATTGTCAACCAGATCCTATTGCTCACCCCTTTCCAAATTCACAGGAGCTTTTTTCCACTACTGCCTTGATGAGCCTAGTTTTTGGTCAAATTTTGGGTAGATCTATCATCCTTTTGTTGGCAGTGTCATGAAATTTAGTAGTTAAATGTTAATATTTGCATAATGTTTCCCTCAAACCATTGACATTGGGTTTAATCCTATCTCTATGAAATTTTAATGACATTGGAATGTTATGCGGATTATCTCTATTGATTTTGCATATGGCTGATGAATGTTCTTTAAGGTGATTATAGATCTGCAATTATTATGCGTACTGACACTGCTATGTAGGACACAATTTGTGGATCCTAAGTTGAGAAAGGAAACCAACAGATGGTCATGCAGGGGAATCATTCAAAGGATTCAACTGAAGGACAACGTTAATGGATTCCCTATGACAGTCAATTGTAACTTCCTTGTATTTATGGTATTGATCAATCACATACATTACTATAGGATTGAGTTCACATTTGGGCATGCACATCTGACTGGATTCCCTGCAGATGTAACTACTATGGCGCTCTTTTCCTCGTTTTCCCTAGTTGGCGTCCTCTCAGTTAGTGAGAGTTGATCGCCCTATTTAGCTAGTAGTATAAATAAGGATTTGAATCTTCTTTTTGGAGGTTCTTAGTTATTGATTGTTGTTAAAAATGATATTGATCCAATGTATTAAGCATTCTCCACTTTTCAATACAGCCATGCTACTACTCTGTTTTACACATTTTTTCAATGAATGAGATGATAGTTTGAATTTAAGCATTTGATTTTGTATTAGTCTTAGGGGATACTCATCCAAGGGGGCCCACTTGGTGGGTAATTTGTTCTTTAGAGTAATCAATTTAGTTATTATTTCCTGTTTTGTACTTAGTTCAAAATCTAGCATAAACTATTCCTACAACCACTAGAACTCTATTATGTGTTTTTCCCTACAACCAAAGCAGACATAGTAGTTTCCTATTTGTTCATCCAAATATTTATTCTTGCTCTGCATTTCAAGTTGTTGGTTGATGTTCAACATTTTCTTTATTTCCTTTCAACAATTTACTTTTAGTATTGCATTTCTTAGGTATAGGATGCAATGACTACTTGAGTCCTTAGTGCACATATAGTGTTGACCCATTTCAAGTTCACATCCCTAGGTTGAAAATTTAAATACACCTTCATGATGATTGAATGGATATTTAGGTTAGATGTCTAGTCTTTGAATCAAGGTTGTAAAGGATTAGTTATGGGATCATTGTAGGAGGCTGACATTTTTGGCGCCGTTGTCAGGGATGGTGTCAAGCTAGGAAGTTCTTTGGAGTGATTGATAGTTTCTCTGCTATAACATTTCTCTTGAGTTGTTCTTAGAATACCCCCCTTGCTTAGATGGGTAATGATATGCTATTCTTTTGCTCATTCTTTGTGTGAGTTAGTTGATACTAAGTTGATACCGCATGCATAGAGGAAGAAGAACCATTCCCTTTACCGACACATATCTTGATCTGACTAGTTTTGAAGCCTCTGCTAGGTTGATAACCCATTTGCCTTGGGAATTCATCAAGAAGACATGGGTGATACCTTCTTGTTTGAGTTTGACATGCTCTACGAAAGTTGTGACTATACCAATAATACTCATAGGCTTAAGTTATTTCCTACCACTTTAAAAGAAGCTGCACTAAGATGGTTTATGAGTCAAGGTAGAGACATTGTGGAGACTTGGGAGGACATGAAGAAAAAATTCCTTGGAAAATATAAGAAATATTGTAGGAGTAGTGATACGAGAGGAGGTGATGTCTTGGGGTTGCAACAATAGGAATATGAGAGCTTGGAAGAGTAGATTTCAAGGTTTATGTTCTGCATGCAGAAATCTCCACACCATACACTCAATGAAGAATCACAAAAGTTTCTTTTCTTGAAGGGAATCAATGGGAGTTGTACTGATGCTTTGTGCCTAATGGCGGGAGGAGATATCACTCAAGTTCCTTGGGAAGATATCCAGAAAATATGTCAAAACTATTCTAGAGCAGCTTCAAAGGAAAGGAGAGCTTACCAAACTTATGTGGGTAAGTCATCTACCAGTGGAGTTTCAAGGATGTACATTACTCAGTTGGATACACTTCAGGCCAAAGACAAACATGAGGAGGCTGAGGCAACATTTATAGAATACTGCTCTCATTGCAGACAAAAGAAGAAGAAAGATTGCAGATGCAAGATGGTGGCTAATAGTAAAAGCAAGATTTCTCCTGAGTTCAAACCTATTCAGACTAAGGAAGGACAAGTCTACCTTGCTGCACAAAGGAAGCAAAGGGCTCCAAGACAAGGTGTGCCACCAGATCCACTATCTTTTTTTGGGCCAAACTAGAAAGCCAGTTGCATGTAGCCATCTTCTCAGCCCCAACAGCCTGTTGTAATGCCTCCACCTACTAATTCAAGCTCCAATGCACCCAAACCTACTTAGCTACTAGCTCAACCAACACCCAATCCAAATAACAAACTAGAACAACACCCTGCATACTCGACCGATCCAAATCAATTCCCTACACATGCTGTGAGTGTCAATGAATTCCATTTGAGTTCAGGAACCACTTTCCCAACTCCTTCCACACCCATCAAAACTAAGCTACCTATGGAAGAGGAAGAGGAACTTTTGAATGATCCTATTCGGCTAACTAAACCTCAAAATCCTAAGGCCACCCTAGGAGGATATCCTATCATTCTTGAAAGGCCATGGTTAGCAACAACAAATGCTTATATCAGGTGTCGGTCAGGTGACATGACTATTTCTGATGGTAGGAATACTAAAAATCTTGTTCTTTATCCTCCTACTTAGCTGACCCATGGTGAAGAGGATTCTATATGGCCACAAGTGGGTGAAGAAGTTGAGGAAGTTAACTCAGTGGCACAACTCATGATGTTAGGTAAAATCCTTTTCTGCAGCTTCAAGACAAAGATGAAGTGTCATCTAGTATAAGTCAGAACCGTTATGAAGTGGGAGAAGCATCATCTTCTACTTCTATTAGGACACTTATGCCTACTCTTCCTGCAACCGCTATGTCTGCAGATAAACTTCATGTAGCAACATGCATGTTCCATACCACGCTACCATATGAACTCAAGGTATCATGTATTAATAAAGTAGCTATGATAGGATTGACTATTCTAGTACAGGTGTCTAAAGGAATATATTTGAATATTAACAACAAGTTAAGTGAAGGACAAAAATTACAATTGGCAGACTTATTGAAGTCTCATCAGCATGGATGTGCATGGGACTATCATGATATGAAAGGTTTGGATCCTAAGATTGACACTCATAGGATCTACATCATTGAATATTGTCAACTAGTAAGGAAACCTCAATGAAGGATCAACCCTGCATTGGGAGAAATTGTTAAAACAGAGCTGCAGAAATTGTTACTCTATCCTATTTCAAATAGCCAGTGGGTGTCTACATTAGTAATCATGCCAAACAAGAAAGGAAAGTGGCGATTTTGTGTTGATTATAGAAAACTTAATGCTACCACTAAGAAAGACCATTTCCACTTTCCTTTATAGATCAAGTTTTGGACTCACTTGCAGGAAAATGGTACTTTTCTTTCCTAGACAGATTCAGTGGCTACAACCAGATTCCAATTGCACTTGAGGACCAAGAGAAGATGACCTTCACCTGCCTACGGGGAACACATGCTTATTTAGTACTTCCTTTTGGACCATGCAATGCACCTGCAACTTCCCAAAGAGTAGTCATTAGCATATTTTCAGACATCTCCCTTGACTGCATGAAGATCTATATGGATGACTTTACCACCTATGGTGCTGATTTTAATGAAGCGTTGGAGAATCTCAGGCAGATCCTATAGGAGTGTGAAAACCAAAACCTATCCTTGAATAGTGAAGAGTGCTTCATGATAATGTAGGAAGGTGTAGTTCTTGGCCAGTACATTTCTCACAAAGGAATCCAAGTCAATCCTACAAAGATTGAGGAAGGGTTCCTGCAGCGATTCACCCAACGTTCAACATACAAGCTTGCTATAGCTGAAAGTGGTGGACATAGCATTCGACCTTTTGGCTAAATTAAGGTACATACTTTTCATAATAAAGATTTCCACTTTAAGTGGAAATTCATTTCTTCACCCACCCGCCCATTAGTCCATCCATATCACCTTTCTCTCTCTTCCATCATTTCATTCTACCTCACTTCACTTCACTTTGCCTTCATTAATTGCTCAAATATTTATAAAAAGGTGAAACATTACTTTCTCTCACCGATCTTTGCAACACATCTTTCATACACTTAGGTATGCATGCGGTAATTCTCATCTCTTAATTGAATTTTAAGTGCATTTATTTAATCATGGCAGGTTACTATAGGTAATTACATAATATGTCAGTTCTTGTCAATTCACCACTCCCTTCTCACATGTGTGGACACATGTCCAAATTTAGGTTGGGGGGGGGGAATAAAAAATGCGAATATACTTCTCATGTGTTAAATCATAATTTGGCTACGTCAGAAAATTTAAATAAGATGATTTGAAAATCTGGCTCACATGTGTGAAGTGATGTTAATTGAGGCACCAATTTTTCTCTCATTTATCACCCCTTCTTTTCACCTTAATTCCTTAATTGCTCTGTCGTAGTCTTGAGTTATAAGTAGTAAATGGTGAAAACAAAAAAAAAGAGGGGAAATTCAATTGACATTGGCAGTGAAAATTTAGCAGAAAGGTGTTGGCTTTTAGACAAGAATTGCAGAGGAAAGACATTTTGCAGAGTGGCAATGATTTTAGACAATTGGAGGTGGCTTAATTCAGAATGAGCCCTCAGTTCATGACATTTTTTTGTAGGATGCACAATGCTTGGCAGAATTCCAATACTGTGGATGGTTTGATTATTTCATGAAGCTGGATAGCTTTGACGAGGGCATTGCACTCAAATTTGCTCAAACATTCTTTGAAGGAAAAGCCATAGTCAAAGGGTTAGAAGTGGTGGCAACCGAGGAGAGAAT
This sequence comes from Sequoia sempervirens, assembly GCA_007258455.2. Lineage (NCBI taxonomy): Eukaryota > Viridiplantae > Streptophyta > Pinopsida > Cupressales > Cupressaceae > Sequoia > Sequoia sempervirens. The sequence goes on from VDFB02103162.1 coordinate 172,818, forward strand.
TGTGGAAGTTTTAGGTTTACCTGTTGATGGTGAGCATTACCTTGCCTCTAGGGATGCCAGGTCGGCCAGAGCATAATTTATAGTACATGGCGACCCACCAATTAGCATTGACAAGTAGGGAACAAAAAGAATGTCTCTACCTGAACCATGGAAGCAGGCAGCTGTCTACATTGTAAGGTATATCACCTGTGAGGGATGTTTGTCAAACCTGCATTTAGTATATTTCAAGCTCTTGAGCCACAGGAGGCACAAAAGGAGGATGAACATGCCCAGTGTTCTATACAAGCTTCTCTCCATCATGGCAGCTAAAACACAGAAAGGTAGGGGCAACTTTTTCTCCCACCATTGCTTGATAAAATTATTGGTTAAGAAATATTTGCATAGCATATATGAGATATCCTAGGAATAATTTTTAAATGTTGACCAATTTAGACATGAGGAACTACAACCTAGGGTTTTACCCCAACCCCGTAGGGTTAGTAGAAGACTAAGCATAGCTGAAACCACTCCTAGTGCTTCAACTTCTGGTGCTAGTTCTAGTATGAATCCTCCTGTAGCAACAAAAGAAGCCATAAACATTAGTTCCTCTAAAACAAAGCAATAAAAAAAAGCAAGCTCTTCACCTAATTTTGATGATGATGTTCCCCTGCAAACCCTAACAAGAGCTAGGGCATGAAGGAAATAGGTTGAAACAAGAAAATAAAAAGAAAAATCCCAAACACAGCCTATGAAGAAAGAGGTGTTGAGTACTAGGAAGATAAAGGTTGACCCTATTCATCCTGCAGCCAAAGGAAAACACAAGAGCACCCCTAGGAAGTAAAAAATGGTCAGGCCAACTTTTTGTATGCCTTCACAGGAAAACCCTGGGCATGGTGAGACACCACATGGGGACACCGAAGCTCCAATGTAACAAGAGAATGTTGAAGAAAAATAAGAGGATATATTTGGGAGAGCAGAAAAAATAACACTGGCAGACCTTGCTAATATCATAGAGGAGTTTGAGGATGAGCAGGGGTTCTTGTAGCAAAACAAAGAACAAGAGTAGGAGTTCCTGCAACCACAACAAGAGCTAGAGAAAAACTAGGAACAAGAACGAGAGTTCCTGCAACAAGAAGTGGGCAAAGAAATAGTACCCCTGTAGCCGTGCAGACAACTGGACAACCTGAGTTCATGCAGATAGTACCATATGGGGAGAAACCATCAACAAAAACACTGGAAGGAATTCATAACCCTCCTAATTTTATGGTTCATGCAACAATCTTAAATTTATGGACAAGAATAGAAAGGAGGGAGGAAGAATGGAAACAAGAGGAGAAGAGACTAAAAAAAGAAATCCAAGAGAAGGATGAGGTTATTGAGGAGAAAAATGAGGAGATTGCTACTTTGAAGAAGAAAGTAGATGACATTGTGATCTTGGTGCCACAAATTCTAGAATGTAGAGATCCTCCAAGGATTTATTCCATGCACTTGAAAGAGAAATATCTCTCCTTCAAGTTGTCAAAAATTGTTTCAGATTTAAACCCCTCCATTGAAACTCCTACCGAATTCTTGAATGCCTACAAGATTGCTTCCCCTAAGATGAACAATTTATGTGAATTCTATTTTCACAATTATGATATCACACAGGATCATGATTGGAACCTCTTGCTATATGTTGGGGATATTCAGCTGAGAGCATTTATGTCTTGGGTACAAAATGAGATTAATTGGGGTGAGAAAAAAAATGCTTATAAGAAAATGGAATCTAACATCCCCTTAGCCATTGAAAGGCTTTGTCAAGCAACCCAAGGGATATTCACCGAGAATGGCTCAGGATACTTCTCATACCAAGCTATGCTGACATAATCATGCCCTGGATTGAAGCTATCTACACTGAATATGAGGTAAAAGTAGCAACAAAAGAGGAGCTTGTAAGAGGATACCTGTCCCAACGATGGAATAGTTTAACAAATGAGCTAAAACAAGCTGAGCCCCATTCTATTCACAATTATGCTGCAACATTGAAGCAAATTGACAGGTATATCCAAATTGGTAGAACAAAGGGGAGATTTTGGCTTCCCCTGACTTTCCAGCCACCCATTCTCATGTGGCCAATACCAAACTACAAATTCTACCAATATGATATTGCTATAGAAAGGAAAAGGTGGAACAAATTTGACAGATTGGGAGGATTTTATTGGGACCCAAATTCACACTCTGTTGAGATAGATGTTGGCTAGCTAGCAGTTGCAAACTTTAGAGCTTTGACCAAACAAAATAACAACCCATCCACTACTAGAGGACCAACAAGACATTAGGTTGAGAGGGAATGATGAGCCTAGTTTTTCGTCCAATTTTGGGTAGATCTATTGTCCTGTTGCTAGCAATGTCATGAACTTTAGTAGTTAAATGTTAATATTTGCATAATGTTTCCTTCAAACCATTGACATTGGGTTTAATCCTATCTCTGTGAAGTTTTAATGACATTGGCATATTATGTGGATTATCTATATTGATTTTGCGCATGGTTGATGAATGTTCTTTAAGGTGATTATAGATGTGCAATTATTATGCGTACTGACAATGCTATGCAGGACATAATTTGTGGATGCTAAGTTGAGAAAGGAAACTAACAGATGGTCATGTAGGGGAATCATTCAAGGCAGTCAACTGAAGGACAATGGTAGCGGATTCCCCACGATAGTCAATTATAATTGCCCTGTATTTATGGCATTGAGCAAATACGGGCGTTACTACAGAGCTAAGTCCACATTTGGGCATGCACGTCTGACTAGATTCCCTATAGACGTAACCGCTCTACCGCTCTTTTCCTCATTTTCCCTAATTGGCATCCTCTCAGTTAGTGAGAGTTGATTGCCCTATTTAGCTAGTAGTATAAATAAGGATTTGAATCTTCTTCTTGGAGGTTCTTAGTTCTTGATTGTTGTTAAAAATAATATTGATGATGTATTAAGAATTCTCCACTTTTCAATACAGCCATGTTGCTACTCTATTTTACACATTTTTTCAATGAATGAGATGATAGTCTGAATTTAAGTATTTGAGTTTCTATTAGTCTTATGGGATACTCATCCAAGGGGGCCCACCTGGTGAGTAATCTGTTCTTTAGAGTAATCAGTTTAGTTATTATTTCATGTTCTATACTTAGTTCAAAATTTGGCATCGACTGTTCCTACAGTCACTAGAACTCTATTTTATGTCCGTTCCTACAGCCAAAGAAGATATAGTAGTTTCCTTTCTATTTTCCCAGATCTTTATTCTTGCTCTGCATTTCAAATTGGTGGTTGATTTTCAGCATTTGCTTTATTTCCTTTCAACAATTTAATTTCACTACTGTGTTTCTTAGCTGTAGGATGCAATGACTACTTGAGCCCCTAGTGCACATATAGTGTTGACCCATTTCAACTTCACGTCCTTGGGTTGAAAAGTTAAATGCACCTTCATGATGATTGAATGGATATTCAAGTTAGATGTCCAATCTTTGAATCAAGGCTGAAAAGGCCTAGTTATGAGATCATTGTAGGAGGCCAACATGCCCCTCTTTATGCTGCACATTAGGACCAGGGGAGACCCCTAGCTGACCCTTATTAACCAATTCCTCCTTCCACAAGTTGTCCAAGATAGTCCCCTTCATCTTTTTTCCATCGAACCTCTTGAAAAATTTAGATTTCTAGCTAGCTCGATCCACCTCAACCTCATCTCCCATTTCATACTCATTTTCCCTTAAGGAGACCAAGGTTTGATTCTTCTTTCTTTTCTTACCTTTAGCCTTCTGCTTTTTTCTACTCGACCCCTTCATAGATTTTTACTTTTAGTAGGACCACACATTCTCTTCCTCATCACCTATGATATACTCATCATCTCTAGAGGAAGTAGGGGATTGATTATTTTTTCTCTTCTTATCATCTAAGATGGGAAGAGACTCAAATTCACCCTCCAAGGAAGCATCAAACCTAGGGGAGTAGTCTTCATCCTCAGAATCCTCCTCATACCTCATCACATACTCCAGATCCTCTTCTTATTGCCAAAATGGTTCAACAACACAAAAAGATGCCCAAAAATGATAGAAAAGCGGCCATCTAAAGTAAAATACCTCATTATCTCCTTAGCTACATCTCTCCAAATTTCCTTGAGAGAAGAATGAAGATAGCCAACACAGTTTTCCTTTTCCAGCTTCCTCCGCTTATTGTCCTTGAAGAAAGTATCCATAGCCGGACTAGAATCATTCTTATCTCTATAATTTTTTTTCTGATTAGTCGATAAGCCTATAATTTCAGCAATGAGGTACTCAGTGATATTAAACTCCTTGCCCCCAATTTCTAGCACCCTATTATGCCAACCCTCAAGAAAATCCTATGAGGTCTTTGCATCGAATCCATGCAACTTTTCCATATACAGGGTGACTCCCCTGGCTTCCGACAATTCCCACACCCTCTTGTTATCCTACACAGTGTCACAAGATTTGGGCTCCATTCTATTTTGGCTACCCCCATAGTAGCAACAAGAAAAAACCCCAACAATAAGAAGAATTTACAACAAAGTTGAAGAAACTTAGAAAGCTTGCAAAGAAAAAAAGGAAACCTCGAGAAAAAAAAGGCTCCTTAGATACCCACAATCCATGTGGATTGGACAAGATGGAAAGAAGGAATGATGAGAAATTAAGGCCTAGTCATTCATGCCACCACACCATACTGCCCGAACTTTCCTCTAAATGGGTTACACCTCAGAGCAAGCTGCCACGTAAGGAACATGTGACAACACGCCATTGTTAAAAGATCACTCCTCTCAACACCTTTGAGATTCATAATGAATAATTGAGTGATCCTCCAGGGGAAGAAGGTCATGTTCACCCCATTCCAAGAAATCATTCACCCCATAATTAGCAAAAAATTCAGCCAACCTATTACCTTCTCTATAAACACGAGAGACATGACATTGATCAAAGGATTCCATAATATTTATAGCATCATTAATGAGCACCTCCACTATCCATGAAGGATGAGACACCTTTCTAAGGTAATTAATAATGTTGAGAGAATCACCCTCTAGCCATACCTTATCATATCCTCTTGATTGAGCTAACTTCAAACCATGATAGGCTGCAAATTACTAATGATGTTATTATTGTCTAAGCAACTATTTTAGATTTTTCCTTACTAGTCTTTCTAATAGAATTGAGTTCATTAAAAATAATTTTAATATGAATATTATTTTGATCAAACTTTTTGTTTACATGAATCTTTAATTTCTTTAGTAAAGGTCTCATTTTGTACATCTTTAGTAATTGTACAAAAAATTGACATTGTTTGATCAATGTCTTATTGAAAAACCATTCATTGAAAAGTTTTGCAGCCAACAACCAAATGGTTCATGATGACTTCTTTCCTTCAAGGATTTTTATTATTTTCTCTATTAAATAGGCGTAGGACAACTGAGAGGGGGGTTTAATCAATTGTCACATAATTCAAAACTTGAAACTTCAACACTTATCAATTCCACAACCACACTATTTTGTTATTAAGTAAAAGCATGTAACACAAAGAATAGAAAGTAAATAAACACAATGAACACCATATTTTTATGTAGAAAACCCAATGAGGGATAAAACACGGTGAGGGTTAACTCACAATATAAAAGATTATAAAATAGAGGCTCACTACCAAGGGATCACTGCCCAAAAGAGGACTCACTGTCCAAGTACAAAGGGTCACTTCCTACAGAAAGGAATCATTTTCCAATAGGGAGGCTCACTTCCTACAAATACAAAAGAGAACAAAAAGATCCACCACAACAATTAACACACATTTGCAGCTTGAATAAGGATTGCAGAAACCTTCAGCTCATTGCCTTCAGGAATCCAACACAATGAATTAATGTTGTCTCAACTCACTCCCACACACACTTCTACTCTTATGATTTTTGGCTCACTTTCATCACTTTGCATCACACTGTCATATAATTCTTCACAATTCGGCTTGCTTTTATATCATCCTCAACCTTAGAAACTTTCTCCAAGGTTGACCATAAATACCTCATTCAAAAATTCAAATTAGGTTGGCAACTCAAAATTCTCGCTGTGGAAAGGAGTAAGAGTGGACCAAAAAAAATTTAACCAAGACCAAAAACAATGTCTTGGATCAACCACAAACTTCTTAAATTTATTTTTATTCTTCAAATGAAGTGTAAACACAAACCTAATGAAAACACAAATGAACATTGATGTACATGCTTCCTAACAAGAAAATGACATGTGGACTCCACAACATGCTTCATTATGCATGAGAGAACATCTTAGAGTTCTCCAGATACATCTGCAACCAATGCAACAAGCTTCAAACATTGAATGCCTTTCACTAGTCCATATGGACTATACAAGTTACTCACACTAAAACACGACTTACATATCACCAAACTTCAAACCTCTTTGCTAGAGCATAGAAAAGACCTTCACAAGTCACATCCCATATCCACAAGATCTAAAACAGAACAATAGAGGATTGTGGATTAAAACTATTTCTCCCAATCCATAGAAGACAAACTCCACTAGAACAGTTCACATATCGGTGAACGTAACTTTCACATACCATCACACCAAAAACTAAAACTTAGGATATATCACCACAAGATCACCATTATCAAGCCTTCA